>VYZS01066366.1:0-43700 GCA_013400695.1 Neodrepanis coruscans | reverse complement strand
TGTGTGTGTGTGTGTGAGTGCACGTGTGTGTTTCAGTATAGAGGACTTGGCTCCAGAGAGTGTGTAGGAGAAGGAGCGTAGCCATAACCTCATCAGTGGTAAATCTCTGTCAATCTGGATATTAGCACTGTGTTTCCCCAGCTGTGTCAGTGTATGTGTTTGTGTATACAGACTCAATTTATGTCATTTTGTAAGCAGGTAAGTGTTTGTGCCAGACTCTGCGATTTTGCGAAAAGCGTGCTTACATGTTTGGATAGATTTAATAACAGCATGCATGTGTGTGTGTTTATATTTAGACAGGCTCATGGGAAAGGCTTAGCAGACAGGAAACAGCAGTGGGATGCTCTGGCCGCGGAAGGTTTCTGGAGGCTTCCAGCTTGGTGTGGGTGGCAACTGGCTCTGCTCCTGTCCATGTGTGTGACATTCCTGACTCTGTGTCCCCGCCTTCTCGAATGGCTGGGATGGTCCCATACACGGAGGTAGAACATTTGTGTGCATGGCTTTAGCACTGGAAGTGAGACATATGCCTATGCCATTTAATTTTGGTGGGTACCTTAGGAAGTTGTATTTACAAGATTTCCAGTGGGCAGATATAGAAGGGTGATGCTTATGGACCCATAACAACCTCCCTTCGTATCCTCCAAAATTCAGGATAGCATGGACAATGTGGCCATTAGTGCACAGATGAGTGTGTACTACTGATCTACACAGCACCAACATGATTTTTATGCCATTCCTGACTTGTTCCTGCAGCATGTCCCAGGTGCAGGGTGCTCCCCCACACATCCCAGTTTAACTGATGCACAGATCACTTCCCAGCACATCCCAGTATAGCCGAGGCACTACTTATGGAGTCAAACAAAACTCTGTATCATCAATTGGTTACCCACAGTTAGTCTGCCATACACTGAGACCCATTTTTGGCTGGAGACAGCAGAGGTACTGGCTGTTTACAGACACGCGTGGTTTCACATCCGCGCCTTGCAGCAGGTGCGTTGCACTCAGAGGCACCTTTCCAGGACAGATCTGCCTGTTTTTGAAATACCTGCGCTCACCTCATGGCTTTTTGCACACGGTGGCCCAGAGGGGTCGCAAACGGGGTCTGCCATGGGACGGCCTCGGGGTGGTTGTTGCTGGCGGGGTGCTTTGGGGTGCAGGGGGTCTCAATCTGCGGTGTGCAGCTGCTTTGGACACAGGCATCGCACTCCCGCACCCGAGCCCCGCCACCCTCTTGCTTGGCCACCGCCCTGACTTTTGTCCTGCCGTTTGACATCTGTGACTTTTAAGGCGACACGTCCCCAGCACTGAGCTCTGCTCGGCCCCGCCACCCCGGGCTGCCATCCAGCAGCATCTGCCAGCCCCGGCCCCGACACCACCACAGCCACTGCCGCTGGCACCCCCATCCCGCCGGCTCCCCGCTGCCCACCGGCCCTCCGTGCTGGCGGGCAGTGAGCGGGATCAATAAGACACCTCCGACTCCTCTATTTACAAACTAGCTGCCTTCAGCAGCCAGGCTGTTTAAGCACTTCATTCCCATTCAGGAGGGCCATCTGCTGCCTTTTGCTGTAAGTCTCTCTGAAAACCTCAGCCTTGACAAGCTCGAGATATGTCAGCGCAGTTATCAGCGGAAAGCAACATCTGCCGTGCCTGACACCCACTATTGTAGGCCATTTAATCTGTCCCCCTCCTCCCTTTAACTGCAGACAACAGCTCCCTATATTATATTTTCCCACTCAATTAGCACTATCATCCTGCTGAAATAGAGGCCAATTTACCTTTAATGACATCATTGTTAGGAGAGTGGCAGCCCTGGCCGGTGGCTGGCGGGAGGCAGCCCGTCTCCCCGGCTCACGGGCGCTCGGGCAGCCTATCCGTGCTGCCTTCACCCCGACCGCAGACATTGTTTCCGACAGTTCGCAGAGGCAGTGTGGCGGAAAATTGAGTCCAGATTCATTAGTTTTTTTTTTTCCTCTCTGCTCCCCCTCCTCTTTTTTTTTTTCCTTTTTTTTTTTTCCCTCCTGCACTGCTCAAGTCAGTTAAATTGATACATTTCCTAACAAAATTGAAGTGCTTTGTGCTGCCAGCGGAAAGCCTGGTGACCCTGCGCGGCCCACCGAGCAGCCAAAACGAGTTGATGGATCCATTAGGCCGCGCAGAATGCCTTCCCCCTCTGCCTCCGCTCCTGAGTGACACTGTAAATCTGAACCAATTTCAGTCCCTAATCATCATTACAAACCCCTCCACTGTTCATTTATTACTCTACAATTCTAATACAGCACACGACTGGGTCAGCGCACGGGGAGCCGGCACGGCTGCGGAGACAGGCTTAAAGAGACCATAATCCTTCCCGGGTTTTATCGCGGAAGCAAACCTGATTTGGCCCTCCTCAATCCCCTCATGCTGCCCCCTGCCTCTGGCCCAGCGATCAGATGGTGCCTGCTGGCTCCGTGATGGGAGCACAGGCTCCAGAGCTGGGAGGAGCTGGGGGGAAAGAGGGGAAGTACACATCTGAAGGACGCAGGAGCCATGGGATGCCATGTGAACCCCACAAGGGATGGGGTGCTGCTGGAAGGCTGGCACAGGTGCTCTGACCCTTGAGCCGTGGGATAGACAGGTGTCCAAAGGATGCTGCAACTGTGCAACCATGCAAAACAGCTGTGCAAAGAGGGTATTTGGGTAGATGAGGAGCTGGCACATGGCTGAGAAGGACCACGAGGATGGGAAATGTTGAGAAACAGGGGTTTAATGAGATTCTCCACCAGTTTGGATTAGAAAAAGGACATCTTTTTGCAGCTGAAACCCCTCAGTGGATGTCCCTGCAGGGATGACTCCTCCAGGCAGAGGTCAGTAGAGAAGCTGGTGGGACTCAGGTGATGCCATCTCACAGCTGCTTCCCACATGGCCAACCCTGCTCCAAGAAGTGCCATCCCACTCCTGCTGGCTTGGTGAAACCTCACCCTGGCTTCTGGCTTCCAGCATAGAGAGCAAATGCTGATTGACTGCTTGACCTGCTAAGTGTGTTTGTGTGCCTGGATCGAACACTTTTCCAACAGAATGCAGAAGAATTTATTCATTTGATTTGATGTGTCTGATTTTTTTCCCCTCCCTTTTTGCCAACATGCAAACATCTATCAACATCTCTGTAGGTGCACAGGCAATCAAAGGATTAAAACATATACATGATAAATAATCACATTAATGGCACAATCAGACATGACTTAATGTCCCTGGGATTGCTTTGAGTGAGATCAGCAGTGGCTGGTGCACTTGGTGCTGGAGTTGCATGGGCTGCTTCCTGGGACAGGCTGGTCCTCTGTGGCAGATGAGTGAAGAACTAGGGTAAAAGGGGTGAGCAGAGTGCAGGCACCCAAACCCCCAAGTTTAAGTAGAGATTGATCATGAGAGTACACAACTAAGAAACTTATGGTTGAAATGTCTCTTCCTATGTGGTCTTTAGGGGTTCTATGGAGGGTTGCCCTTGTTTGATGAGACAAAGGAGCAAGAATGATGGTCTTACAAAGCACTGATGGTCAAATCCCTCTTTGCAACTTGCTCCTTCAGTGAAAGTCTGGGTAGCAAGTCTGCACCTGATGGGAAAATCCAGTGTCTTTGTTAGGATGCCAGAACCTGAGTTTGCAACCATGTATCTGCCTGGATGATCAGGAGGATGTTAGTCTCCAGAAAGTGTCAGTTTTCCTGCTGGCGACAACCAAAATGGGGCTTTTTCTGCAGGTCATGTTCCAGACGTGCATTTAACTTCCTGCCACAGGGTCCCAGGCTCGAGGTCAGCCTTGTCTGGTGGAGAGATGTGACAGCTGCTGAACTGCACCAGGGCTGATCGGCAAACCCTGTCAGCCCCGGTCAGCATGGCCACCTCAGCTGCCTCTCACACTCCCAGCAAAGCTTCCCAAAATTTTCTCTGTCCACAGTTCTCATTAAGAGCAGCAGCAGACATTGTAATAAAAATGAAACAGCATTAAAAAAAATATATTTGAAAAAGCGGTCTTGAGGCTAAGGGAGTTTGATGATGGGGTTTCCAGCAGGGATTTAGCCAGAGTGAACAACTCTTTGCTTCAAAAATAGTCTTGGTAACTTTCACCTCTTGTCTTAGACCCAGACCAGCCCTGGGGCAGTATCAGCTTATTTCCAAGGTGGAGAGGAGAGGAGCACCTCAGCACCACTCCTATGGACGTGTTTTTTAGCAAGATCTCTATTTGAGTTCTTACAGGTCAATCTGTAGTTGAATCTCCCTGTTCCCATTACCCCCATGTACTATATTTCCATGGAGTTGAGACAAGTGCTGGCCCTGTGACGCAGATTCTTGTATGTCAATGTGTTGGCCCTTGGCATTTCCTTTCTGTTTACAGCCCATCCAATTCCTCTCAATCCACACAGTTGTTAATGCCCATATCTAAGGCAGTCCGGATTAGTTTCTCAAGTAACATTTTGCAAGGATCAATATCAAATGCTTTGCTGAAGTCTAGATGCATTACATCTTCTGTAAGACTTTTCATCCACTAATTTCATAATTTGATCCAAAAAAAAAAGCTATCAAGTTGGTCTGGCATGACTTGTTCTTTATAAAGCAATGTTGTTTATTGCTCGTGATTCGGTTATCCTCTAGGTGCTTTCAAACATGCGCCAAACAGCCTATTAATGCCTTCTGTGACACTCTGGGTTTGACAAAACCCAGCCGAACCTGCTGCTCACACAACTGGGTTAAAGTATAGCTCACTAGCAGCTGCAGGGACATATGTTTGCCATGCACACCAAGGGCCTGATTCATCTCTCACACCAGCGTAAGGCAGGAGCAAGTCAGCTCAGTGGCTGGCTCAAGAATCCAGAGGCAGGTTTGCTGCACCAGATGTTGTGTTGCTGTTGCAGGCAGTATTCCTGAGCTTGCTTTTACCTGCTGTTTTCCATCGTGACCCACATGATCAGATGTAAGGGTTTCTCTTGGGGCAGTGGGGTGGAAATCGCTGGCTGCATAACCAGTGTTTTATACCACTCAACTGGATGGTTCAAACTTTTGGATGACTGATATAAATTCTAATGTAAAGGCATTTGGGCTGTGTCCAAGTAAGTCCTGGTAGAATGTCTGCTACAGAAAACATGAGAATAAATACTTTGCAGGAGGGTGTTAGCATTTCTGTCTGCTTTGATCATGAAAATGCTTCCTATACCATAGCCTGGTGCCTGGTCCCGACCTCCTTCCACTTCCTTTCATTCAATTCGAAGGCCCCTCATCATCATCAGATGATGATGATNGATATAAATTCTAATGTAAAGGCATTTGGGCTGTGTCCAAGTAAGTCCTGGTAGAATGTCTGCTACAGAAAACATGAGAATAAATACTTTGCAGGAGGGTGTTAGCATTTCTGTCTGCTTTGATCATGAAAATGCTTCCTATACCATAGCCTGGTGCCTGGTCCCGACCTCCTTCCACTTCCTTTCATTCAATTCGAAGGCCCCTCATCATCATCATCATCATCATCAGATGATGACAATGATGATGATGCACTGTGTTGATGTTATCCCAGGGACTCTCTGAATAGAGTCACTGGATTGTGTGTTGGCATTGCCAAGTCCAAGGGCACACTCCTCTCTCATTTCAGTGGAGCAAAGATCATGGCCATGATGCTGTAAGAGCCCAAGAGGTACTGCAGCCTCTGTGTTGCATTAGCTGTGTTTCCATTGCCTACGGAGCTCTGCTGCTGTATAAATAACAGAGCTGACACAGCACCTTCTGGGATATGTTTTCTACAGTTTCATAAGACCTTCAGTAGCTGTGCGGTGGTGCCTCAGTTCAGCCAGCCTCCCCATGATCTATAATGCTGACAGCTCAGGAGGTTTTCGAGGGATACAGCATATAAGAGTGAAATTTCCAAAGTATTGCATGGGCTTGGGGTTGTATTGCTCCCTGCTGACTCCCCAGGCTCATGAAGTACTGCAGTACTCTGGGAATTAACTCCTCTACGGCACCTTGCTCAAATTGCACAGCCCAGGGGAGAACAGGATGGATCCAGCATGGTGGGACTGGTTGCAGCACATGCTGCTGGTAAAGCCTGCTGGCCAAGCAGCCTTGCTCTGGCTGACGGTCCAGCTCTGGCACAGCCCTCCAAAGCCTGCTATGGCTCACAGTTAAGCCAAGGAAAAGATTAATGGGACTTGTTGTAATCTCTTCCGTCCTCCCAAGAGATTAAAATAGTTTGTTTCACTGCTGGAGCATGATCTTGAGAAGGGAAGAATTAGTCTAAGGAGGATCATGGTGTGTGATTTAGAAGGTTCATCTGACCCAGGGTGCTGATGATCGTAGTCTAGTTGAAAATACATTGTGAACCAAACTACGTATTCCTCTTCCTGCCTTGTGCCTGGGACTTTGAATGGCTTTCATGGAAATGAAAGGCAAATAAAATCCATCCATGGGCATGAGAAAAGTCTGTAAAAATCGAGACACCTCTGAAAAGCTCGGAAACAGATGACTTCTCTGTTCATTTTCCCTTAGACATGCATTTTCTCCTCAAATAGAAAGGTTCAAGCCAAGCTCATCCAGAAAGACTGAGAGCCTTTCAAAAACCAAGAATTTCTGGAAAGGAAAATCTTTTATGGACACCAGCATATTCAAGTGTTGCATGACAATGGCAAGCAATAACCAGCGTCTCGCCTTATAAAGCAGATGTGAGGGAATGATATTATGACCTTCATTCATCATTAACAGTGATTATCATGCGTTAGCCCAAAGGTGGTCCCTAAAGGTCATCCTTTCCCCAGTGGAAATCCTCATCTTCTGTTTTTGGTAGCATTGCTTTGCTGTGTCCTGTTGCAACACCCTGATCTTGAAGCAGTTTTGGATGGAACTCTCAATGGTTGTCAGGAGAAATGCTGAGGATGATGGAGGGATGCATGGTGAGTACAGGGATCCCTTTTGGAGCAAGAGTCTGCAAGTGCAGAGCCCAAGAGGGAGCTGCAGTGTGTTTAACATGACCAAATTAACCCCTGTAGACAGGCAAACACTTGTTTACAGAGCAGAGAAAAGCAGAAATGGAAATTTATGGTGTCACTAAAAGAACTTCTCACCTGGAGTACAGAGAAGAGGAAAGAGATAGCAATATTTCCCACTGAAAGGAGGAAGAAAAGCTCTTAACAAATCAATACCCTTATTTAGTCAATAAACCCACAAAACAACCCCTCCAGGGGATAAACATGGAGAAAATTCACAGCTTGCAAACAGGCAGTCTCCAATTCTGGCCTTTGACAAGGCAGTTGCAGTAAATGTGCTGGTCTGTCTTGGTCACAGAGAATTTAGAACAGGGCTGGTCTTTTGGGAGCACATGGGGCCAGGGGAGGACTCAGGCTGGAGCTGCGCACCTGGGAGCCACAGGGAAGAGGTGAAGGGTCTTGAGAGTGCCCTATGATGAGAATGAGCACATTAACTCAGGTTAATGTCTGTTCCCAGTGTGGTGCACTGAGCACCACTGGCTTCAGCACTTCTATCCTGGGAAATGCAAAGGAGGAGGAGCACCCAGGCAGGGATGCTGCAGGTAAGCTGGGAGCATGCCTGGAGCAAAACTCGGCAGGAAATTCATGAGGCTGTTCTCAGTAAGGGCTTAGCAACACCTCTGGCAGAAAGGCAGAGGCATTTTAGCTTATAGAGATATTTACACGTCTGCAAACATCCAGCAGCCAACTGCTGGAGTCAGAAACTCACAACACAGCCCTATGATGTGCAAGATGTTAAGAAATTAATTTAAAATGCCTTCTTTTTTTTTTAACTAAATAGATATATATATTTATTTTTGCTTAGCCTGCAGGCTTTACATCTTCAAGTTTTTCTCTGTAACAATGAACAGAAATTTGCTTGGAAGAAATCCAAATTGTTCTCTTATTCACAAGATTTCAAGAGCTAGAGCTTTGGGAAAAACCACCCCTGTCATTACAGTGCTCATGGTAGAGTCCCAAGAGTCACCACACCAGAAGCACAGCAGAGCAGCACCACGGCACATATTCCCAGAGCCTTGCAGAAGAAATCACCAGCTTTCAGCAGTGTGAGCACAGGATACCAGTTATCCCAAAACAAGTAAAACGAAGGGGTTATTGCAGTCTTGTTCCATTGCAAATGAGCCTTTGACCCTTTTGAATCAATTTTCCATCCATGGGATTGAGCAGACCATGGGCTGAATCCTGGCTCTGCTGGCCATGCGGTCTCTCTCCTTTCTACCAAGGACATGAAGTTGAAACAGAAACATTGGGCCAGAATTTGTAGGTAGCATTTTGTATGAAGAACCGAAGAAATTCAAACAAAGCCAATGGTTTTCCACGGTGGTATCCAAGACCTCCATGACCTGATGAAGCAGAGAATTATTTCCTTGTAGGTTTATGATTTTTCTCTGCAACAGAGTTGCAGGCTATTACGTGTGTTAAAAGGGAGACATCCTCAGTCAGGGCTCACCAATATCGCTCCACTGAACTGTGAGATGCTCAGATTTATTCCAGCCAAGTCCTGGCCCAATAGATATGTTTCATGTTGCATTTATTTTTTTTTCTTTTCTTCTTCTTTTTCCTCTGATGCTCTGTTCACTACCTGGAGTGAACTACCATTCCATCAAGAAATGAAGCACTTATTAGTATAGGACAGCATCTGTCCTCTTGTGTTTTTGAGAAAGCTCACGCTTGAAATGCAGCCAGAGGTTGAGTTACAGGCAATGCCTGACTTTTAGAATTCAAAAGTGGCTCCTAATTGAGTTTTGGAGCTGGACACTCACAGTTGGGAAAGCTCCTGCCTAATCTTATTTGTACTCTGATAAAATGCATGAGTCCGAGTATATATTAGTACTATCCATTCTGGCTAATTCCAGAGACTTGGAAGTTTTCAGACTCGCTTGAGTAAGGTTCAGCAAACCTGAATTTAGAAATGAGGGGAGCCAGGCATGGATGCAGGAGAATTTACTCTGAAGTCTGTCTGTTTTGGGTACCTGGGATTGCCTTGTGAAGCTTCTGAGAAAAGTCACCAAGAACTGATATAGTGTCTTCTTGCCTTTGGATAAGAGATCTGAAAATTCAGGCAGGGTCAAGTCATTTAGCAAGTGTGCAAGAGGATGCTACTTGGTTTAAAAGCGGGGAACATCTTTGTATCCAGGCTCTCTCAAGAAACACAGATATCTCCAAAATGAGTATCTGTCCTTGGTCACCTGGCTCCAAACCTCTGTCAGACCTTGATTATAAGGGCCAGACTGCAAGGGCCAGACTGCAAACTGAGCTCAGCTGGTAAATTCAGAGCATTTCCATCAAAATGCTGAGTTTTACACCAGGATAGCTAGGATTGCACCCAGGCCCCTACCAGTTAATGCTCTAGTAGTTGGATGCAGATGTGCTATGGTAGGCAAGGTGTGGGGAGTTCAGGAACATAAAAGCACCTCAAATATTCTCTATAGTCAATCTGTATTTCCTGAAAGAGAGACATCTGTATCTCTAAATTTAGAAACGATACTCTCTTTCCAGCAGGCAATAAACAAGCAAGCGCTGTACATATTTTTTCTATTTTGAATTCTGTTAACTGACAATTTAACCTAAAATCCCTCGTATTTTCTACTTGTTCAGCTGTAAATAGAGACTGACAGTTTATTTTCAAACATCCTGGTTAAAAAAAAAAAAACACCAAACAACCCACCATCACAACACAACCCACCATTTGAAATAAATACTTATGGGTCCATGACAGACTACAGACGTGCAGTCAATGCTCCGCAGCAATCTCTTGGAGCTGTCACACTCCGTGATCGGTCTTTTACAAACACAAACACTGTTGATTTCTTATCAAATGTAAAACCTCCGCAGCTCTTTCGTAAATGGTTACCGCGAGCATGAAATCGACATTGTGAATCACATGTGACACTGCCTTGTCTGCTTGTAATTGAGCCGCTCGGGGAAGGCGCTGGTGCCACGACAGCCCCGCGTACACTGTGCTCCCCGGCACCCTGTGAGGAGGAGGATGATGAGCTTGGGCTCACTGGGTGCTGGGGTTTGCTTCTTTATTTAGTCCAGGAAAGGCTCTGTCCCACCCAGGTGGGACACCTCACCCTCGTGGGTGAGGTGCAGATGTGCTTCTTTACGAGGGAGGGTTTGGGGTGGGAGGCTGCAGGGGAAAGGGGTTTGGGTGCTGCTTGTGCCGTCCTGAGAGTGGCAGAAGCGAAAGGGAGATGTGCGTGTTAGCAGCATCCCTTTCTGTCTGGATACCAAAAATGCCATCTGGAAACCACGAGTCTGTTGGGGTGTCTCTGCTAGATGAAACCTCTGGGTACCAGTCCCAGGGGTGAACTTGCCAATGGGGCAGAACCCTTCCTCCAACAGCGCCTGGGGTCTCTCTCCATTTCTAACTACACAGAGGGGACAGTGTGACATGTCCTGGCTGCTTAGTGCCCTCTCAGATTGGACAGGAAGAAGCTCTCATCCTTTCCCTTCCCAATCCCTGATATTTTTTTAGTATAACCCAATTGTGTAATTCCCTGGGTTGAAGACCCCTGAGTTTGCCTTCAGGACCTGACTTTAGTCCTTCCTCTACCACATTCAAAACAAAAGGTAGATTTTTTTTTCCGAGTATCCCCAGTTTTGGGTCCATCTGGATGACCCCAAAATATTCTCCTCTTTGCACAAGCATTATGCCTAGCTCAGTTGGTACGCTTGGGGTGACCATTAAAATAAAACACAGAAATGCAACAGAATTATGAAACATTTACGTGGAAACATTTCCTGCATCTCTGTCTATAAATAAAACTGTGTCCTATTAACCAGGAGGTGGAAGATGAGTAGAAATAGAGTGGTCTATCTATTTATATAATGATATAATCTATCTAAATAAAACTAATCTATTTTTCATGCCATCTATTTCTCCAATCTAAAATATACTCGTTACCATGGAGCAATGATGTCACTAAAATGAATGACACCCATAAATGCAGACGAGCTGTAGTTATTCTGATGATCCAGGACTTCTCTCTTTGCTCATTTGCTTAATTTTACACATGTGAGGAGTAGCTTGGAGCTAAATAGTATCACACCAGCAGCAAGCCAAGTGATGTTCCTGCTGACTGCAGACTGAGGGCTTCTCTGTGATGTGTCACACTCCATGTGATTTTGTGTGCACGTGTGTGCTGTGAAGGTGCCTGTGCACATCCACCAGGAGAAGTGCAAACTGACTGTCTTTCACAATTCATTGCCAACGTTTGCTCAGCTCGGGATAATTGCTGGTTTATTTACCAGTGCTCAGGAGCAGCACAGGGTTGGGTGCTGTGTGTGTGTTCTCCATTGCGAGAAGTTTAACTTAATGCAATGTTGCATTTAATTTATGGAATGCAGCCCGTTGCTATGGCATTGAGCACATAAAAAAACAATCAATAAATAAGTGAAATTGGTGTCAATGGGAATTTTGTACAAAGATGTGCAGTAGGGTATGACTCTTCATTTAGAAAGGCAAAGATACAATTTATTTTATGCTTTCTGGATGTAGTTTAACCTCCCTCTCTTTGGAGAGGTGCATTTCCTGACCAAGAGTTATGTCTGGTTTGATTTTACTCAAGAACAATAAAAAATGTTTTCCTTTTGGTGGATTTATTGAGATCTTTGGCATTCCAAGACAGGATTTTCATATTCAAGACTGGAACTTACGGCCTAGAGCATCCAAAGGAAATGAAGTTGTGTATCAGGGTGACACATGCATTTGTGGCAAGGTCCTTCAAAATGCAAATAGTGATTATTTGGTGAGCCAGGCAGGCTGAAGTAGATAGGAAATCTCCAGTACACAGCATCCACATATGGGATTAAAAAAAAAAATCTCTCTCTTAAAAAATAGCAGTCTTATGTCATGTTGGTGTGGCCTGTGGTGGGTGGGGTTGCCCACAAAGTCACATCTCCACAAGATCTTCCTAAAATAGGTGTTTATTCAGCAAAATTGCTGAATTTTGTCTATGAAAAACTAGAGGATAAATCTAAGTGTGCAAAGGAAATCTCTCCAAAAAACTCCAAATCCCATTGGTTTTGTTTGTTTCTCCCCCAATATCATCAATCAGACAATTTAAACACAGTCTCAAGTTAAAAATGGAGTTCTGCATATTGCAGTGGAAAGTAGACACACAGCTGTGGCCATAGAGCTGCCAAAGTGCTGCTGCATCTGGGTCTGGAGGGAGACAATCCTACAGGAGTAATGGATAAATGGGAAAGCAGAGTCTTACTCATAGACCTTTTAAGTAGAACCAGAATTACAGAAAATCCCATCACTATCCAAGTTCACCACTTCTTGTCTTCTGGGCAGCAGTCTCACCACCTTTTAATTAATTATTCAAGTATGATTAAACTTCGTAATCACTTCCCTTTGCCATAGAGCTTCAGGAGAATTTGGTCAGGTGATTCCCAGGTGGTGAAGATGCAATGATGAGAGCAGGAGGATGGAGCTTGTGGAACCAGCACAAACCCAATATAAGGTGTGTCATGCTATCAAAATAATCTGTACACTTGGCAGCCAGGCCCTGGCACCTGGAGGCCAACAAGAAGGAATTTGCCTCTGAGCTCCATATTTACATTTTCCTGCCATCCTTTTGGTTCTTCATCCTCCCTGTGTGGAGGCTGAAGCTGTGACAGGTGCATTTGTTGGCTCAATTCAGAGTCCACTGGTGCCAGAAGAAAACCCCCCTTAGATTTCAACAGATTTTGGGATGGATCCCTGGCTGAGATGTGGTCTTTGGGACAGCCCTCACTGTGCTGACCCACATTCAGCCCTATACATTTCCCACTTGGGAAAGTCCTGGGAGCTCTCAGGGATGATTAATTTCAGGGGGCTGGCTTCTTGGAAGCTGCTGAGGATGGCAATAAGCTCAGATGCAGAGCTTCCTCATCCTCTGAAGGTCTCCTGTCTGTTCCCCACTCCCTGGCACATCTCTAGGGACAAGGGATGGAGGTGGTAGCCCAAGATTGCCCACCCTGTGGTAGAGTAGAGCTCACCAGAGACCAACAAGCCCCTGGCCAGCCCTGGCTCTCCCTGAATTAGAAGGGAGGGGGAAAAAAAATCAAAACTTTAAGGTATATGAACTGTGAAATTAAATCGAAATACTCAAATAAAGAATCACATAACAACATAAGCAAAGATGTTTACCAGGGCTTGAAGTTAAATACAGATTTTTTCATAAACCCTAACACCAAATGCAATAAAGTTCTCCGGAATGTTAAATATAATTTACAAGGGAAAAAATGTGCCCGGCTGCCATAAAGCATCTTGTGCAGTGTCCCTTTCCAGGGATTAATGCAGGAGCAGAAGGAAGCCTGCGCTGCGGTCCCTCGCTCAGGATTTCCCTATACAAAGTGATCACAGACACACTAAGTGAGTGAGCAGCCCTTTCTTCATCCGCAGCACAGCCAAAAAAAGGGAGCCAAGTCATTTGTGCTGCAGCTCCAGAGAAGGGACTACCCAGAGTGGGAGCATCGGTTCGGGATGTTTGCTGGTGCAGGGTCCCAGCTGCCCTGAAATGGGGTCCCAGGCAGGCAGGAGCACAGCCCAGCATCTTTCATTGCCCATCTGGACTTCACAGTGCCTGTGCTGAAGCTGGAGAGCTCAGTCCAGGGAAAACCGTGGTCTCACAGGACACTTATTCCTTGACTATTGCCCTTCTCGCTCCCCTGGTGTATCTGACATTAACGCCCCGAACTGACAGCACAAAGGCGGCATCTGGATAGCATTGCCTGTGGCTCTGGAGTCACGGCTGGTGGACTTGTGGTGTATCCAGATATATTCATTAAAACACTAATCAAGCAGAAGCTCATTTGTGGAATTGTCTTTGAATTTAAAAGGGAAAAAAAGATGGTTGGACTACAAAGCAACTGCAGTCCAGAAGTGCTCTTTTCATAAAAGACATTCGGCAGCCCAGGCCAGTTAATGACAGCCCCACTCCTGGATGCCTGTATGGGTTTGCCAGGTCCTGTCAAAATGCCAGGAAGTGACAAACCTGGCATGGTGGTGGCAACTGAGGATGAAGAGGATGAGCTGTGAGCTGTTCCCACATGTCTGTGCACAGAGGCAGGTCTGTGTCTACATGGGTAGATTCCCTCCTGCAGGTGTGTTGGCATGTGGCAGCTATTAGAGGAAGGAATAGAAATATGCATTATATGTAAAAAAGAAAACCACACACAGAGACTATTTCACTGTCATCCCTCTCACTTATGATGGGGTGAAAGGCTTTATCTCTTCCTCCTTGTCATCAAAACTCTGAGGCTGTGAACGGTTCCCAAAACTGAATGTCCCCCTGCAAGTATAATCTTCAATGGAGTTTCAGAATTTCTAAATGCGAGAATGGTCTGTCCCATGTTCCCAGTGTCCAGAGCAGTTTTAGCAACAGCCACCAATTTCTGGGAGCAGAACCAGCATATACCAGTCTGTGTTCTCTTCAGGACACAGGCAACAAAGAGGGAGGCATGATGCTTACACGGGGTCCAGACCCCAAACTTCATACGTTTTGTCCTGGACTGGTGGCAGATTTTAACTTTTGTCTCTGGACCAAGAACAGACTCTCCTCCATGGGAGAGGAAGTTGGGATGAATTGCTGGAGATGAACTTTGATCAAGGGAATTTTCCTTTCTACAGACAGGTCATTGGGTCTTGTTCCTACTGCAAAACTCCACCTTGACTTTGGGAGAGTCTGAAGGCTGCCTCGGAGCTGAGCCAGTAGCAGAGGGACCCTGGCAGGTGGAGAGGATCAGAGGTGGATTCCAGGGCTACGAGACAACCAGACTTAAACAAGAAAAATTCAACCTCTGTAAAAAATCCCCCAAATCAAATCCTCCAAACCTTACAGGATAGAAAGCACCCTCAAGTCTAGCTCTCCATGAGGAACTTGGTTGGACAAGGAGATATATATGTGCTAAAACTAAACTAATTTTCAGCCCCTTGGAGGAACAAAATGACTGTTGCTATCATGGTATAGCGTGAAAGCCTGGGTCATGGGGGGACGGGAGACAATCCTTTGTTCCAGCAGTCCCAGGTGCATCGTGTACTGGGCAGAACTTTAGCTTACAATTTGGGATTAAAGTAAATCCTAGTATTTTTCTGCATGCCTGCCCGTTCCCTGGCTCCCAGAGACTGCTGGGTAACTGCCTATTATCCCGTGGTTCCACTTCAGTGCCCTCCCCAATAAAACTTTTCATATCCTTATAAACGAACTAGATTGCCGTGTTATAAACATTTACACTGTGCTAACAGATCATCTCCGCACATCAGAATTGGCTAAATTCCCTTTTCCAGATGAATATATTGAAGGAGATTAGAGATATGATAGCTTTTCAGATTGCTGAACCCAGAGAAATTAGTTTAGTGAGCATTTACAGAGGCTAAATTGGAACCATTAAATAGTGGATTAAATTGATGGTACTTTCATTGTCTGTCCTTCGGTACTGCTGTAAAATCAATTAGCCGTCACTATTCCATTCTCCATATAGTGAGATTGTCAGCCTGGCTAGGAGCTGCAGAGCCTCACAGCAGTAGCAAGCAGTGTGAAAATACACCTATTAGGTGATGTGGCATGAAATAACATCATAGGGCAGAATGTCCCAGTGAGATTTATCCCAGCCTTATCTCTACTTTAACAGAGAGGGGACAGACAATAGACTCTGGTGACACTCTTATCCCCTGAACATGTGCACCGGGATGCTCTCTGGACTGACAATTATTACATTGCCTCTCGACTGTCCTGAATTTTGCATCGGAAATCCCCACTTCGCCCCCCTCTTCAACTGGCAGTGTCCCACATTCAGAGAGGAGGATTTGAACAGAGTAGGTTTACATCTGATCTGGAGGGGGAAAAAAAAAAGAAAGAAAAGAAAAAAAAAAAAAGAAAAGATACCAACTTTCTCCCGCTTGATTTTGTTACAGCAGCTCTAAGTCCTGTTAGCTGGCTGATTTATTAGCACAGCTCTAACCCATACTGGGTGACAGCACAGCTTTGCCACAAGCAAAGAAACTGAGGCATAGGTGATCCTATCACCTCCCTGAGATACCAGAGTACAGCTGATGAGGACCATAGCAAATACCTTCCAGCTCTTTTCAGCTACAGTTGCTTGTTTTGCACAGTCTCTTACATGGAAGAAAAAAAACAGAAAAGGGTAAATAACTTTCTCAGAGGTCATGGGATGAGTTGGAGCAGTTGAGGTCTCTTCATCCTCAATCACTGACCTCCCATTACCACCCTGCCAGGAATAGAGAGAAATCCTGGACCTTTGTTTGCACCCACTGCATGCATCCCTAATGAGGAATATAGAAATATTCCCCAAATTTATACTATTAGACTATTCTTTTACAGAGTGAAATTAAAAATAATGAAGAAAACAAGTCCCCTAAATTCAAGCTTTAACCTTTTGACCTTTTCCCAGCTGTTTTTCCTCCCAGGAGAGGTCTCAACCCAGGTTTGTAAAGCTATCATCCCCATTGTCTGCCATGGGGTGAATTGGAAGAGATTTTCCATCCCCTGAAGAGCTTTCCTTTCAATATTTCAGTTTTCTATTGAACATGGAAATGGAAAAAAGCCCCTACATTTCTAATAAAACCACATCCAGTTCCAATTTCCTGCACTGATGTGACAAAGTTTTTAAATTTCTTGTCAAGGTCTTAGTTATGCTAAGTTATCCTAAGTCCAGAAAGATGTCCTCTTGTGGAGACCATGAAGAGACTATGGGCTAATGCTCCCACATGTTCTCAGCTCATGAAAGAGGTGGGAGTTGTGAAGGGTGACAGCCCAACACTTCAGCCCTGGATTTGGGCATGTTTACAGAGACACCCTCCACTACTCCCCTAATCAGGCCTCGCTCTCCTCCAGCCAAGCCAGCAATCAGAGCTTCGTTATCACTGGAATCTCATTGCTAATTGAGGTCTGAGAGCCTTTATTTCCTGGACATCTCATGCATGGTGAGGGCACCACCTTTTGCAAATAAATCATGTCATCATCTGTTTGGCATCACTCTTCATTGCGGAAGGCTGAGGATCACAATAAAAACACTTGTTTTCTCAAGACCAGCTTTAAAGCTTCTCTCACTCCACCCTCCACCACTTGGCCCTCCACAACTACCCCGGGATTTCTGGCAACACTTTGTAGGCAGTCGGGCTATGGGTAGCTACTATATGGAACAGCAATTTCCCTACCTAAATCAATTTTTATCCAGTATAACCTTTTTTTTTTTCCAAATGTGCATCATTTTCTGCTGTTCTCTTCTTCTTGTTATTCCTACAACAACTTCCTTTCCATGGGGAACAACTTGCCTCTTCTGAAATATTGATTCTCTGACTTTTCAGGGATGCCTGTCTGCAGCTGCTGTGGGGTCAGACTGAGTGAGTGTAGGTCAGCTTCAGGATGATGCAACATGTGCTGGTGCAAATCACAGATTTCCATTTTCTTGCAGTCCACACTTCCCTCCCAGAGAGGGAAGAACTGATGTGACCTACAGAAAGTCACGCTGAACCTCAGCTGAACCTCAGTGTCCTGTTTACTGGGACTCTGAAAAGGTACATCAGAGGTTCTCTCCTGCATGGAAACAATTTTTTCTTCTCTTCCTCCTCTGAAGTTAAACCTTTGCTTCTCCTACATTTTTCTATTGCATGGGCATCTTCTAAGACCCTCTGTCTTAGTTCCTATTATTTTTCATCTACCTTAAAATTTCCACACTATGCCTTTGTCACTCTTTTGTGTCCTCCCAGCCCAGGTGCATCACTGTCCTGCTTCAGCCTTGCCTGTGATACTCTTCTTAATAAAGCAGATGGAGCAGAGCAACAACTTTACCTCGGAAAGGTATAGTTTGGCAAAGTAGTTCCTTAATGTTGTTCAGCTTGTTGGCCATCGTCCTCAATGCCTTGCTGTGGATCCCATAGCAGGTTGTAGCAAACCACACTTCCCGAATTCACCTCTTGCTGCTGATGGAAGATGGTGTTCCTGAATCAACAGGGAACTTCAGCAGTCAGCCTGCGACATAGATCTAACTGCTTCTGCCACTGCCCCATTCATCTTCATTTCCATTTTTGCATTGATGGGTATCATACACCACAAAGAGCCAGCCCAGCCGTGAAATGACACCGGACTGGCAACCTCATAATTATCCAGGCTCACGTATCAATTCTCTTCAATCCCTTTGTGACACTCCATTGCTTCCTCATAACTTCCTCATCTGACAGATCAGCACTGTGCACCCGAACCGCCTGAGAGCCCCTGGGTAATAGCCTCAGGGACAAAGTTAGCCCTGGCAGAAGTGGGCAAAGATGCTTGTTGGCTTCAGTGAGAGTTTTGCTCGCTTTGTGCCAGGCCTGAAAACTGTCCAGCCTCTCTTCCATGCACACAAAGGCCTCATCTCCTTTATCTGCTGGAGGGGTCTGCTCCCTGGGTTTGAGGTGCAGTGCTGCAAAGACCCACCCTGCTCCAGAGTCATAACACCCTCTGGTCATTCAGCCAGCCATAGAGATGCTTTGTCCTGACTCTTTCTTTTTCCTCTCCCTGGGATGCACTTAAAACTCCCCTTGCAATCCAGAGTGATTGTACCACTGATTTGAACACAACATGACGACGTCAGAGGGAAGAGGGTGGGAAACCCTGGTTAGAAATTTCCTCCCCCACATAGCCTTGCTGTTTTTCCCAGAACAGCTCTCCTGTTTTGAGGTACAGCAATTGCAGGATGAGACAAAACTGTGGGAGCACTCAGGTAAGCTCTGCAAGAGGGCTTGGAGATTTGCCCCTTTCTGTTCAAACTGCAAACCACAGGCCAAAAGCCTCCTTGGAGATGCTCCGCCTCTTCAGCACCCAGGCAAAACACAACCCATGGACAGGTACCTTCCATGAGCCAGACAAGAAGGGATGTTGGGCAGAAAACCGACAGCAAATCCTTGGAGAATAGGGCACTTTTATTCCTGCTGCCACTTGCATCCCAGGGATGGGTGGATAAGGAAACCTCGTTGCCTTCCCTGGTGTTGGCAGAGCTGCACAGACAAGCTGGGCAGTGGCCGTTGTGCTGCCCGAGCCCCTGCTGCTCAAGGCAACTGCCTTCCTCACCCGCGTCCTGGGCCCCTTCTGCCCATCACACAGGCACAGCGTGTGTCCCGGAGAGGGGGACGGCCAGACCCTGCCGTCAGGGACAGAGGGCGGCTGGAGCAAAGCTGCGCTCAGCCGAGTGCGAGGCTGCTCCAGTCAGGGAAAGCCTCACCACTGGTTTTTAATTTGCTTTGGATCGAGGCCATTATCATTAGAATAATCTCAAGCAGGTGATAGGCAGAAGTAAATTAATTCTGAATAAAAGCGTTTGCGGGGTGGGCGCCAAGGAAGGGCAGGGGTGGGCACTGGGTGCTGCCTTTGCGGATTGGAGGACATTTGGTGACAAAGTGGACTGGAACTCGCCTTGGAGAGAGTGTATTTCCTCTCTGAAATTTTCTCTACCATTTTTTTCTGCTAGAGATCCCCAGATCTGAAATGCACGAGCCAGTATTTAACAACAAATGCAGAGGGTGGGGGGAGCGGGGTTATTTATGCAATTTTATTTTTAATTCGCCTTGTCCACTGAAATCATGTGCATGAAAACAATTGAAAATAAATTATCTCTCATCTCCAGAAAGAGCCTTTCACTGTTGTTCCTGGAGCCACCCGGACACATGAACAATTAATCCTCGACTCCAGACCCAAGTGACTCAACCAATAAAACAGCTGTCAGCTGCCGGTCCTGGGGAGGTGCTGCCTAATATCCCAGGAGAGGATAATTATTCTTATCTGATTTGGCTCTGGAATGAAATCATAAAAAGCCTCGTCCCATTCTGTAAATTCAGTTCTTCTTAGCAGGTTAAGCAGAGCCCAAATGACTAACATTTCTGTCAGCACCGACTCTGGCTAAGGGCTAATATACCATGAAGAATAACCCAATAATAAATCTTATTATAGGGAAGGAAGGGGAAAAAAGAGAGAGAGAGAGCATGCAAGAGAGCGGAACCTCAGAGACAACCTAAGAGGGTGTGAGGCAGTTTCAGTGGATAACAGAAGTGATTTCAGATTGTGATTCAGAGGGAAATTTTGGACTAATTTTATTAAAAGTTCTCAATAATATTGACTCAAACCTGAATGTTTTGCATGGAACTGTTTCTGGAGCCAGGATTTATTTTCTTGGGTTTTGGGTGTTTTTCTTTGTTATAAGTGATATTCCTTGGTGTATAATGAGTAGATATAGTAAAAATACCCCTTCAGCAGAGACAGACACACTTCTTTGAAAGCATGGCAGTGATTTTGGAACACTGAAGCCCCAACAAGCCTTCAATGCTCCATGGGATGGAAAATCCTGTTAAGCCTGGAGGTGGATAAAACTGATGCTGCATCCATGTCTCCCTGCTTTTGAGGTGGACAGCAGAGCCAAGTCCCTTAAGTTTTTATGTGCCTGGGATGCCTCTAGCACACCCTATCCAAGCTTATCAGCCCCTTTCCCAAGTCCCACTTAGGGACATTCCAGTGCAAGATCAGCACTGGGTCACCCAATGTCTTGTGGAAGCTGAGACAAGTAAGAGCTTCAAAACCAAACCTTTGTGTCTCTCCCTTGGAAGAATGCAGGCTCAGCTGCTGAATTTGATGTCTGGGAAGGACCTGCTTTTTGGACATGGTGAGCTCTCCCTCATCATAGAAAGATTTACTGCCTGGGTGGAAAGTGCTTTGCTGGGGGGATGGGGCATGGTGTTGAGTTTAAAGTTCAGGATGACCTTTGTTGCCTTTCATACCGCTGATCAAGAGACTCCTGGAAATAATGACCGTGCAACTCTATCTGATGTCCCTGGGTCTCTGTTTCCAGCAGTCCCCCTAGGAGGCAGTTTCCCAGGCGAGCAGGTTGGATGCTGTCTGAAGTGCCGGGTGGTGGGATGGCAGCAGGGCGTGGGGACAGCTGGGGAGAGAGCTCTAGGAGGGCACGGGGGGGTCTGGAGTTTGGGAAACTACTGAGATGTCTGGCGAGAAGAAGCTCTGCAGAAGATTGATGTCAGAGTTCTGGTGCCACTGAAGTGTTTCTGCAGCGCCTGGAAAGGACGTTAAGGAAGAGCAGGGACAGGAAAGTGGACAGGAAAGGCTGGAGAAGAGGAGTCTCAGACTTCAGCAAGGAAATTCTGGTCACAGCCATGTGAATCATGTACACTTTTGTTGTTGCTTTGTTGTTTCATCCTGAGGAACCATTAGTGACTGGCACTTGTGGGGCTGCAGGGACAGGGACAAAGAACTAAGGAGGGAGTGGTAAGGAGATGCCCCCTAGTGCCAGAGGGACTTGGGGCCCCTTTCAGGTTCCCAGGGCTGCCTGGGGCTTCTTTACCATGATGTTGCCATTACAAAGCATGTGATTCTCCCAGACCTCCCTGGAGGGGCAGCCAGATATTATTTCAAGGCAAGGCAAAGCCACAGCTGGGGGTACCAGCAAGTCAGTGATGCTGTCTCTGGGCTGCAGAGGAGAAATGAGGAAGAGCACTGGGCTGCAACCACACTGGGGAGACTAGTGTGTGCCCAAGGCAACAGGGGACGTAGTGAGGGTTTTTCATGAACCAACATGACCCCAACAACATGGGCCATTCCAGCAAGAAGCACAGCAGTTGTGCTGAACAGCAGGTATTTAGAGCAAGAGGGACAGAGATGACAGGTGTCACCCAGATGTGAGATCATCTTCCATCCCTCCTGGGCAGACACATCAGCTTTTATGGCTCTTTTGTCTTTGGAGCTGGCTATGACCATTGCCCAGGGAGCAAGGATGCAGCGAAAGGCAATATAAATACCACACATCACCACTTGTGTCCAGAGTGCCTTATGAGTCAGGCAAACCAAATCTCTAAAAGGGTGGACAAATATTTGCTGAGAAAGGTTCTTCCAGGCCTTGCTCAGGTTCAGAATGATGGCTGAATTTTAGATATAATCCAGAGAGACAAGGCCTGAAATCTGGATTATGGAAAAGAGAAGTATATCTGTTTACTGAAGAAATTTTAGGACTACAAGAAAGTGCTATAATCACTCAGAAACTGAGACAAATCTAGGATACAAACACAGTATATAAATTTCTGTAAATCTTTACATTTATGACAATATGCACTAATAAAACTTTACACATTTTGATTTCATCCTTAGAAACCCTTTTGAAATTCTGTTTCTGGAATAACTGTGATTTACACCTCATTGTCCTTTCCAGTGATTGTATCTCCATCTGGTGGGAGTGAAGGACTTGTAAGACTGACCTGCAGAGACCAGTTAAAAGGCATGTGAGAACAATAATTTCACTCAGAGGTGAGCTTTATTGTTTACTATATGAAGATCTAGAGACAGAGAGACAACTGGTGATACCACCCTGGGACATGAAAGTAAACCATCTCAGAGATAGAAAAAAAAATTAAAAAAAAAAAGAGAAATGAACAATGACCATATCAGGGATTTAATTTCCATCAGAGAGAAGTAGAGAGTGGTCCAGTAGTGCTGGTAAAATCAAAGATCCCTTGGAAACAGAACTGTCTCTCATGAGGAAGCTGAATCATTCTGGAATGGGCTCGGGTGGCCCAAAGGCAACCATGGCACGCTCTGGTCTGATGGAGAGAGAGGGTGGCCAAGGATGGGAAAGACTCAGTGAGCCCTGCCAGGATGGGGATGGCCTGTATGGATGTGCAGTTCAAGACAAAGAAACGAGGCCAGAAAAAGTGATGGATCGAGAACAGTCGCACAGGGAGCAAGACAGCAAAAACTGCCTCCACTGTGAGTTTCAACACAAGGCAAATACCTTTTTCAGCTGAATACATAACTTGATGAGCATGTATAGCTGGTGCTTGGATGCATATTCCAACTTCTCACTGCAAAGGCAGACATTTGCATGTACAGTGATTAAATTTACCCGTGAGAGATTTTGGTCCTGTGTATCTTTGAAAGCATTCAGACCTGATTGCTGTGTTAAGTCCAATGCTCATTTTTAAGCCATAGAAGACATTGTGCTCCAAATTGTACCTGGCTTAGCCTTTATCTCAGATGCCTGCTTACCATAAAAGCCTGGAAAGGCAGTACAGTAACTTCTTCCAATAAAAAAATTAAAAGCTGAGATTTCTCTGGCCAAGGGAAGCAATCAGTCAGCGATATTGGAGGATCCATCGTCAAAGTATAAAGCAAGGAATGAATAGACTTCTAAATCAGTCAAACATTTTAAACATCCCTTTTGTAATTGACAATTTTGTAATATTTATTCACAACAGATCTGATTGCTGGATTCCCACTGGCTCCCCTCAGGAGGGTTTGCGTGAAATCAGTTTGAAATGGTGTGTCAATTTTTTTCTGAAGTCACCATCTGGCTGATAGACTTGAGTCTGTTCTAATACACTGACCCAGTGAATCGCTGCTAAACAATTCCCAGGGGTCTCCACTCCTCTCGCAGGCAATCCGGGAGAACGCTGCCAGGAGAGAGCAGGCCAGACAGGCATATTTTAATGTGTTATGTTGAAGGATTGTAAAAGAATTTGATTTATTTAAAGAAACAGAAATCTTGGGATGGTCTCATTCACTCTTGCACCTTCGTGCTGGTTTCAAATGTGAGAGGAGGTTCATGCCCAGTATTAATGGCATGAAACTACCTGAAATTGTGCTGGGAAGGAAAAAAAACCCCAACAAACAAAACCCCCACAAAAACTCCTTTCCCTAATCAGCAACAAGGAACTCAAATGTTTGATAGCAGCAACCCCCACAACCCAGCTGGCAAAAAATAAATATTGGATCATACATTGCACATCTATTTCAAATATGTGACAGTATATGCATGGCACTGGGGTCCTGCAAAATCAGCTCCATTCCACATCACCAAAAATCCCTGGGATGAAATATGGTCAAACTCTCCATGTTAACTTAGAGGGTGAAATGAGGCCTTGGCATATGTGTTTTGAATGTTCTCCTACATACTACTGATAGTTCATATGGCACATGTTGATAATTTGATGCTTCCTCTCATCATCCCTCAGCAAAGCACTGCTGCCACCCTTGTGAATTATATTTTCTACTGTGCAAGAGACTCTTTGTCACTGTCCCCCAGCCCCAGAGCATGTGCACACGCTGCTGTCACAGATGCAACACAGCATGTGTGCCTACACACGTGTGTTTGTGTACATATCACCACATACACACAGGCTTGGCATAATTCTAGGATGACTGAATTTTTTTGACAAGCGAGTAAATCATCATTATAGCATTTGTTTTTTTCCATTACCATCAATCATTATTGTATGTCTTATCAAGAGGAATTTGTCTTCGGCTGCTTAAAATGTTCCTGATCGTTTTTCAAGGCTAAATATCATCTCTAGGTAAATAACACTGTAATAATGTGCATGTGAAAGAACTGATACAAACTCCGCTGAAATCATGTGAAGGGTATTGGCTTAAGAACACTGACTTAATCCTAAAGGATCGTTTGTACCTCAATAGATCCCCAGTAAGAGACTGAATGTGGAAAATGTTTTATAGGGTTTGATTAATACCCTCTTCGACCACTGGAGTTAGGCTACTAATCAAGGCAGGAGAAGAAGTAGATATCTAAAGCTTATGAAAATATCCAGAATACCACAAGCTAGTGAAACATGCAGGAAAGTTCCCTGCAAATCAAGTCAATTTTTGAATTAATTTGCTTCAGCTGTGCTGGGGTCCATTCTGCAGGCTCATCTGCTGGGAGCTCAGAGAATGCAGGTGTTCAGAAGATGTGCAAGAATAGCAGGAATAAAAGTTAAATTGAGACCAAGAAAAAACCTGAACTGGTCATCCAGACCCATAGACCAAGGTACCGGGAATAGGGAAACAAGTACAGACTGGGTTGACACTTCCAAGATATCTTGTCTTACTGCCACATTTGAAGGACCTTGTCTGAGGTCATCCTGGGATGCTCTCAGAAATCTCAGTGTCTCTACAGCCAGCAGCCATCAGGGGCTTCATTCATCAGAGGACATAAAACTGCCCCCAGAATAAATCCTACCATTAAAACCGTGCAGGGAATCAAAGCTTTCCAGGACAGGATGGCAGGCAATCTCTGCAAGCACTGTAATTAACAGTAAGAGTAATTAAACTTTTAACACCGGCTAAGCTCAATATCTAAGATCTGGGGGTTAATGCAGCAGTTTTCAAAAGAACAGGAAAATAAAGTAGTAATAAAATAAAATGAATGTTGCAAGGACCCTGAGGCACACACGTCCTCTACACGTTCCAGTGACGAACGTGTCCTGCTCCTTCAGCTGCAGGAAGCCCTCAGTGTTCCCTGCCTGCTGGTTAATTATTATGTTACCATGGGGCTGTGCAGGTTTGGTCATTGTGTGGATCACAGACCATCATCATCCCACCTTCACTCCCCATTTCTGGGCTTGCAAACCAGGAAGAAACAGACGGGAGGGAAATAAAATTGACAGATGAACATTCAGAGTTTATCCTCATTTTTAGTGGGTCGTAGTGGAGACCATTGTGGCAATGCTGTGCAAGACATTAGAAGGAGTTTTTTCTTTCATCTTCCAAAAAATTTTGGTGGTTCTTGGGTTATAAAAAAGAATGTGAAGCAGGAGTAAAGCTTTCCTGTGCAGCCTGGGTAGGTTTGAGGGTGACTGATCCTTTACAAGCTTGTGAGACTGGTATGCAGGAGCCCTGTGCTGGGTCTTGGGTGCTGCTGGACAGGATCAGTGGCAGGAGTGCCCATGCTGGGCTGCCTCCCTCTCTGCATCTCAAGTGCCAATGGGTTTAAGAGGTCATCCCTCCCTGAACTCCCTCCTCCTGTCCCCTGACACCTGTCTCTGTGGCAAGGTGTCCCAACTGCTGTTGGTAATTCCCAATGCAAACCCATGTGAGTAAGGGACATGTGCCTGTCTAGTCTCTGTCACATTCAAGTCACTTTGCCTGTTGTTTTGCCAGTTTTTCCCAGGTTGGATCTAAAGAGAAAAGCATTTTTCTTAGGAATAGGTTTTTCGTCCTTGAAGGATTCTGCTCTTAATTGTATAACCCTAGGTATGCCTCAGATTTACACAGCCTAAACCCAGCCTTATTTGACTATATTTGTCATTATTCCAATTAATTGTGCATCAACTAATGGTGTAACACGGCTATTTGCATGTCAACCCAGGGTCCTTATGCTGTTCTTTGCAGTGTAATTGCTCTGGCTAAGTGAATACCAGGAATATTCCTGAGCTTTCAGCCATTAATCAAGGTCTGCTGAAAGGAATATTAGCACCCTGGGAAATAATAAAAAAAAAGGATGCAAAATATCAATGAGATTTTTTAAATTAAAAGAAAGCCTAAAATACAACAACTAGAGGAGTGTGAAGGCCAAGGATGATCTGGCCAAGCTTACAAAGCCAAGTACTCTGGAGATTGGGAGGGTCGGGAGTTGCTTATAGACAAATGAAGGGGCAATGGTGGGTTTTCTTTTCTTGGTCCCCATTTTGGGAGTAAAGAATGAGCAAAGAATGATAGGATTCTAACCATATACAAGAGCAGGGAGCTCAGGTATCAGTGAGAAGGTCTTTTTAGAGTTAAATTGCTTCTTGAGGAAGCAAAATGGGGGGCTTTTTAGGACAACCTCACAAAAGAGGAGGAATAGTTAGCAATTCTAAATGTGGAAAGGCAAGATGCTGCTGCAGGGGAAATAGCTGGGGTGGGTGAGTGACCCTTGACACTGTGGTGCATGGTGGGGTTTGTTCACCATGGGACAGGAGGCTCATACATGTGCAGGGACATCCTGGGTTGGAGAAATTGCTCCCTGAACTCTTCAGTTAGTGCCCTGGCTGGAGAAGACATCCAGAGGGCTGAGACTTCCACCAAAGCTCCCCAGGTAACCAGTGATGAGACAAATCCACGCCTGTGATCTAACTCCTTAAAATCTCAGGAATATTTTTGGAAGAATAAGTAAGTGGGATGAACCATGACCTGTTTCCAAATGCTCACGTATGTCCCCAGAACAGCAGGGGCACCTGGTGATGAACAGTCCCTTCCCTTTGGGGAAGGATGGATTTTTATCATCAACACTGCTTGCCCTGGTGATGTATATAAGGTTGCTGTGGGAGAAACCAACTGAAGGCTGCAATGATGAAAAAGACTATTAAACAAACTGATGAACTACTGCTAGCTTAGTCAATGAGTTGGTGACAGATCCGGCACTGCAACTCAACCACTCTTTGATCCCAGACCAGCAACTGGTCCACTGCATTTTACTGTCCCACATTGCATAGCTTAGGTGCTTCAGAAAAGTGATCGTGTTTAGGAGAGCATCAAGGATACTAATCAAGGATTACCAAGGATAATCAGGATCCTCAAGGCTGTAATCATGGTCCTCTTGCCCATTCACATGAAGACTGCTGGCAAGGTGTGGAGTGTGTAGGCTTTTGGCCGTGTTTCAACACCTTTCCCAAGCTGGCAGGGAGGCTTGCAAATGCCTGTGGGTCCTGTGCTAGGCTTGTTTAGCTCGGACTCCTCAGGGAATCAGTGCTCTCCCTACTCAGCTGTTTCCCATCCCTCATGCTGCTGGATGGGCTGTGGCTCTAGTTTCTTCAGCTCTCTCTGCTGCAAAGGATAAAGTGAAAGCAAAGCTGGCCCTGGGCTGCTGTTTGCAAATAGAGATGAAGACAAACAGATGAGCTCAAGCTGCTGGAAGGAAAACAACCCTGTCAGCTCCTCTGCTTAATGGTGGGAACCTAGAAGTGTAAACAAAACCCTGGGCAGGTCCTTCTCATTCCCACCAGCCCTTTGAATCCACTGGTGTTTTTCAATCTTTACCTCCTAGAACCAATCAATTTTGTGCTATCCTGTAACTTTTTACTGATGTTGTGGCTGTTTCAGTTAAAGACAACCAGGTGCTGCCTCCTTCCCCTCCCACCCAGTGCTGGGACCTCTCTTGTTCCTGTTCTCTCGGACCCGGAGGGGTCCATAACCATCCTGAAATTGTAGGTCTATGCCTTGATGGGCATGGCCAAGAAAGTCGCACATGGAGGGTTTTATCATCCTCCTGTTTCATCACTGAGTTCCCAACACCTTTTGCCTTCCACCATGAAATCATCCACTCCTTTTAAACCTCAGAGAAAAGCAACATTACTCCAAAACCTTGCAAGGTTTCTGAGTAACCAGCAAAAGTGTAAAGAGGTGTAAGCCCATCGAGGCATATGCTCCTCAAGCCCTATCAGTACCTCCCCATCAGTTTTTTTCCCCATGCAGTGTCAAGTCATGCAGCATCTTAATCTCAATTTTTTTTTCATTTTTTTTTCCTGACAGTCCCTTAATTAGCATGAGATTTCACAAAATCCTCCGAGGCAGCCATCCATCTGTTTTGCTGACTTTCAGTAACAATATTTATCATTGCAGAAGTGTCAAAACAATAAAACCAGATGACATTTATGCAAAGGGTTCCTAACTACTTTAAAAAAGGCCCAAACCTTGAAAGCCTCCTGCAGTATACTGCCGTGAATTGTTTGCAGACACAAAGCTGTGAGTAATTCCTTCTTTACCCACATTAATATTTTAAATAAACCATCAAAGAATCTTCCAAGGGAGGTACAAGGATGGCATATACTTCTCTTTACCAACTTTGTTCAAAGAGGTAAGATGAGAAAAAAAGAACTGCATACCCTGATGCCTTTTAGTTTCTCCCCCCAGAATACTATCTTTTGTGAATAATTCTCAGATTTCAAAAGAGTTCTATATAAATTAGTTCATGCCAGTGACTATTCTTAAAAATTTTAACCTGATCTGCCATGCAGTAAGAAGGGGGAATTAATCTGGAAAAAATCTGCTTATTTAACTCTAAGGTGTTTAAGCCAATATATAAATGAGAATTAATAAATCTGTATTTCCTATTGTCAGCACTAGTTGATTACAGCACTGCGGAGCCCTGTCAAAGGGTGCATACAGTACACTAAGTTCTGTTGTGTATTTAAATTATCCTTAATAAATTTACCTAACAAATTTGAGTGTAACTGCATTTTCTCCTTGTCAGAATTTCTCTGCCTGGGAGCACTCAGAGTTATGCTCTGGCTTAATGGATGCTTGTGCAGTGGGAGAGGATGAGCCCCTGTAAACCTGGTTTTGATGGCTTTTTGCTGGGAAAGTGACTTTGTTCAGCTGAGTGATACCCTTGACTTGATCCCTGATTGAGCTTTGTTCCTACTCTATCTGATCTCTGGCAAGGTGAGGTTTTAAAGCCATTTTGTGCTCACAGCACAATTTCTGGAGATGTTCCTCCTGCAGGTTTTGCATGGTTGGTGTTGAAGGGTTTGCAGGGGCCAACACCAAAATGCAACGGGATGCAGGGGGGAAGTGTCACAGCACGGACAGGTACCACTGGCCAGCTTGGGTTTGTGAAAGAGCACCTCAGAGAAGGGTGAGCAAAGATATGGGGTAGATCTGCTCCCAGAAGAACTTCCCAGGCAGCTGCTCCAGAGCAAGGCAGCTCTTTCTTCCTCAGTCCAGGGATAGGGAGCCAGGCTGAGCCCCATGCTGATTGCAGGCATCTGTCTTCTCCTGACAGCTCTGCCTGTTAGTGCAGCGAGTCTGCTGTTTAATTTACCTGACTTGTTAACAGCTCCCTGTTTTGAAGTTGTAGGAAGTAGCTGATTTCACGTTTACAGTTGAAGCATTGAATTCCCATCGGGTGGCTAAAATTCACAAATAATCTGGTAATTTGTCCGCTGTCTTGAGAGCCCATGGGGATGCTTCTCAGTGTATATCACAGTCTATATCACCATGTTTTGGTGAAAAGATTGATGAGCAAAAAGGAGCAGGAAGCTGGCTGGCCATGTGCCAAGAGGAGCTATCAAAACTGAAAGGCTTGAGGAAATCCCTGCCAAAGAAAGCAGGGATGGAAGTTTTGCACAGCCTCCCCTTACAAACGGGTGGAAGAGGAGGATAGTAAGGGGCTCACTGCCTTTAGGGACTTGCTGTTTGCATGGAAGCACATCCCATTGCTGCTGATGAGACAAGAGGGAACTAGAACATGGAGATGGGTTGAGTGTGTTTGCCTTAGCACATTGCAACCCTGGACCCCAACATGTCTTGGATATCAGCTCAGTCCCTACAACATGGGGGCAAGAGACAGCCAGTGCATAGCTCAGCTCAGCTCTCCATGAGGCACATCTCTTGGAAGGGAAATTTGCTCCCTGGACCTACAGACAGATATCACACCCGATAGCTGCAAGTGCAACAGTCTCATCACTAATGGCTTAAACTCCATCATTCAGCATATCAATAACTGGCAGCACCAGGAACTGAAGGAAAGGAAAACACCATATGTGCAGCCTGGAGCAGCCCAAGACTGTATAATGGTGTATTTTGACAAGGAAACCCTCACTGATGACACTCACAATCCCTTGCATAACCCATCAAGGATCATGTAGGGAGCCGTGAGAAGGGGAAGACCTTGTGTTACACCCCAGTTCTTTACCCCATGCTACAGCAAGTGGAGAGTGAGCAACCTCTAAGCTCAGGCTCTGAGGCTGTGCATCTTCTCCTGCAGTGCAGACCACTGTGTGCCTGCTCTAAGGAAAATGCTGCAGCTCCCCCAGAAATCAGACATGCTGGATTTGTAAATAAGTTTGGAGTTAGGGAAGGCAGGTTGCAGACACCCAGCAGAGCAGCAGGTAATCAGTAGGCTGTCCTCTATGGGGAAGGTGTTAAATCCTTCTTGGAGTGCTGACAAAAAGAGTTACAGCCCATATGCTTATTGTCAGAAAAATAATAAAAAGAGTATTGGTTTAACCAAGTCTAACAGACATCAGAAGGTTTAGACATGTGGTCTCACCTGGACAGCCAGTGTGCAGAGGAGGGAGGAATATTTCACCCCAACCTTGCCATCAAATCATCAAAGCCAAGTGAACAACAGCTACTGGCCCAAACTCCCGACAGGAGGAGGTAAAACTGAACGTAGGTAATTCCCTCCTGCAAACTCTGATGGCCTGTGAGGTTTCTCCCAGGAGACATCTGGCTCTGGCTTCCTCCAGCAGTGCTCCTGCTACATCTCTATGTCTGGCTGCTACTTGTTATGGGCAAGTCCCTGCACTGGGATGCTGCCATGGGGCTGGTGATGGTGCAGGGCTGCCCAACCCTGCTGCCCTCTGGCAACACCAACCCCACTTTGTTAGGTTTTCCTAGGGCTTTGGGAGGAGTGGTTGGCATTGGGTACAAACAGGTGGAAAATTTTTCTATTTGAGATGAACACACTTGTCCAGTGAAGCCTTGGATATGATGAGATGGGAAAACTGAAGATTATTAGATTTAAGTGTCCTCTCCAAGTGAAAAAATAGAAAGGATGTGGTCAAAAAGCTGATAAGTGCTTGAAATCAGAGCTGAGGGAAGGAAACAAAATTGAGGAGAGGCCCAGGCAATGCTGCTCAACCAGACTGGCAGCACAGGGCAGCCGGTGCTGGGGCTTGGTTGCTGTGTGTTCTAGTTTGCATTAACAAATGCTGCTTGGCATCATGTAATGTGTTATTGTTTTTATTGTTCTTGTTGTAAATGCACCTAGAGGCATCTTATAAATAGAATTAATTATAGTTGTTTAATTCATTAGTTAAGTACATAGCGCATTCTGCTTGCTGGGGAGGCATGGATGGCTGCAGTCAGGGCACGCACAAACAAATCAATGTATGGTCACGTTCACTGGGCCTGGGCCTGTGGCAACAGCTCTCCAGACCCTCTGGCCTCATGTTTCCAACTTCACTCACAGTACTGCTTTTTTTCTCAAAAGCTTATGCCAAAATTAAACAGTTGCAAGAAAAGTTTGGGAAGATTGGTCTACAAGAGGGCAGCACAAAGAAAACTTGTGTGAAGGGCACTTGAAACCTTTTCAGAGTTTTGTGGTCCAGGGTTGGGTCAGTCTGTCCATGCTGGGATGAGTCTGACTGGAAGTGAGAAGGATGCTCCTGAACAGGGTGGGGGTGGGTGGAGCATGTCACACTGTCCTGGCTCCATCTGAGCTCAGCAAAGCCACTTTGGCAAGGGCAGTATTCTATGCCAGGGAGCTGCAGATCCTGGGGGGAAAAAATACAGGTGCTGAGGCTGTTTTCTGAAAGAAGAGAATTTCTGTTTTTCTCCAAACCACAACACAACTGAAAAAACACAGCGGGTCAATACATCACAGGGAACACACTTGAAAGGGAAGAGGCATAAAACTCATGTCATTGAAGCAGGGCAAACCCTACACCCCTTCTCCTAATGCTCAGGACATTCCCAGGGCTGGAAACTTTGCTGACCTGAGGATGCTAATGGAAGCTCAGATGCTTGCTAAAGCGTGGAGAGAGGTCTCTGGCTCATCTCCAGCAGGAAGGAGTTCAAGTCCATTTTTGGTCACCAGGCCTTGTTCTGCATTAATCTCATCTGGAAGGAGCTAAGATGCTGAAGACCTGGGTCACGTAACTCAGGCAGGAACAGCTTGCCCAGGACCAGAGCAGTTGTTTAAGATATCCCATTTCTTGCCTGCACCGAGGCCATCATGAGCATCTTTGAAAGGTGTTGTTGAATCCTTCTGCAGGCAATTGCCTTTCATTTTCACAGAACTGAGAGGCTTTCACAACAAGATGGAAAAAAAATAATAATCAAAGAAAACCCAGTGAAGCCCCATGTGATAATAAAGGCTGACTCTAACTAACAGTTGTTATTCAGACATTGTTAATGATATTATAAGCACCACCATGTGCTAGGCAAGCTGTGACACGCGCCCCAGTGGACATATGGATAATAAGATCACATGCCTATTTCAATCAAAACCATAAGTACAAACTTGATCGGAATCAGAAGAAAGCCCATGCTAGTGGTAGCTTGAGATGTGCTTCGGGGAAACAAGATCTTACAGTTAAGAAAATTAATAAAAAGGGGAATCATAGTCTGTGATGCCAAAGCACACTTACTGTGCATGAGACAGCCCAGCCCAAATGCTCTCAGCACCTCTCAGCATCCTGGGGACAGAGCCTGGCCCTGAGCATCCAAAGTGAGGGGCTTCCACTTCCAGAGCATTGCTGCCGCCTCAAGAGATAAACGCACCCAGAACAAATTCCAGCAGGAATTTTCCTCTATTCTGGCACTCTAGATTGTTGCCCTAGCTCAGAAGGAAGACTCTTGCCAGAGTTGCTTAGGATGGAGGTGGTTGAGAAGCTTTACCTTGATTCACCTCCTCCATACAGCCAATTGTACACTGCAGTGTGGTGCAGAGACACAGCTCCCTCCAGCCCACACCTGAGCACAGCCAGTCAACTCCCAGGCAGCTCACTGTCATTAGAAACACTGAACATAATCACCAAATTTAATGCCTTTATCATTGCTCAATGGATCAGTGAACAGAGAAGCTAAAAGAAAGACAATTAGAAACGTCAGTCTATGCTAAATTTTTTTCCATTGCTTTGCTTTTGTCTAAAGAGTTATTCATTTGCTAATTGTGAAATGTAATTTTGTTTGGAGGCTTTTGTTATATTTGTTTTGTTTTGAGGCTCATGCAGTTATTTGCTGCACACAGCCTCTTTTCTCCTGCTCAGCCTGTTTAATAGGATTCTTTGGCAGCTTTGATTTAAAACCATTTTGGTTTAGTGACCAGGCCATTTCTGGAAAGAGGAATCAGATTGTTTCCTGGATTTCTGAGTCATAATTTGCTCAGCAAGACTCACTTCTTTAAATGCATGTTTTCATGAAGGCTTCCACTGACCTTTTTTGCTCCAGTGAAGACAAATCTCAGCAAGAAACAGTGCCCTCCTTCCAGACCCCCCATCCTGGTTGGGGGACAGAGGGGCCCAGACCCAAACCCATCTCCCACACTTTTTATGAGAAAACCCCAAGAGATAACCCTTCACTATGCCCTTCCTCCTCTGCACACAGTCTCACTAAGGGCTGTGAAATCTAAGACCATCCATGACTTTTCCTCCCCACAAATACCCAATGAGAGCCACTGCCACCTCAGCCTCACTGAGGCTCTTGGCAATGGCTGTGCACCAGGCAGACCCACAGACCTGGTTTTGGTACGTCATAAACCACACCTGAAAGTTGTTTTTTCCACTCTAAGTGTTTAACTGGAAGGCCTCCTACAGCTCCAGAGCCCTGCTGAGCTGGATGGCAATGCAGGGAGTGAGTAAATTGCCCTTTTAGCACGTTTTCTCTGACAAGAGGATTTTCAGTACCAGCCCTCCCTCCACGTGAAATCCAGAGCGAAGGAAAACTGATTTAAAACCAATCACTAGCACTTACACACAGCCCCTTATTCGAGCATCCCTCCCCATCTAAGCTTCGTTTTAGACTATTGAATCAATCCTGTCTCCACTGTCGCTTTCCTAAGTAACAAATCCAATCAGATGATGGCACGGTCTCCTCTAATTGACTGAGCTGCACAAGTGTATCCATATTGCAGGATGTGGGCATCAGCCATGCTACACTGGGGGAGACAAAGTGTGTGGAGATATTGATAAACCCCATGCTGAGGGAGGGAGGGAGAAAGCAGGACTGGACCTGGGCATTAATGTCCAGTAATCACAAGAATGGGGACCTCAAGAGGAGGAGTGCAGCTTGTCAGGGGCACCAAAGTTCAAGTGTGTGATAGTTGGATGTCTCCTTCATGCCAAGATCAAGCATTGTTTGTGTAGAGATGGTCCATCAGAGTGTGACTCGACCCATGTCGATTTGATACTACATGCAGGACAGTTCTTGCATACTGGATGCATCTGCTTCACTTAAAATTTTGGGATCCATCTGTTTTTAAGAGTTTTTTTCTCCACAAAGACACAGTTCTCATGATTTGCTGCTGAATGAAATTTCCAGCCCATTTCTGCCAGGCTCAATGAAACCACCTCCATCGTCCCTCTGTCTCACTTGGGTGCATTTCTATCTCTCCCCAGGGCTTACAATTCATGTCTGTATAGTCACATTCTTTCCAAGGTGGAGAAACCAAAGAAATTTCCACATCAGGCTCATCCCAGTCTTGAGTAATGTGGTAATTGGGGCATCGCTCTCAGCTCTTTCCTCCTCACCACTTGTGCAGGTGACATGGAGATCAGTCATTTTTCTGGTTACCTGGGGAGGTGAGACTTGCAGTGTCCACAGTTGACAGCTGACATAAGGGATGGGGCATTTCACCAGGAAGTGCCAGTGGTCTCTCCTGCTTTGCCATGAGAATCATGGTTTGTGCCCTTCAGAAGCAAGAGGTACTTGCCCTTAGTCTGGGTGTGGTACTTAATGCCCTTAAGGGGCAGTGCCAGGGGCCTAGGTTGCTTCCAGGGACAAAATACTCCCCATCTGGCCATTGAGAAACTTTTCCCTTTTTTCATGCATGCATCTCTGCCAGCTCTTGCCTCGTATCTCCATTTGTATGGAGCTCATCATGATGATGCCCTAGCAAAGAAAAATCCCAACCCCACCAGGAACCACAAGCTTCAAACCAAGCCTGGCTCTGTGAAGCCCTGCAGAACCAAGCTCTGCTGCCCAGCTGGGCTGCCTTTCCGCTCAGCCCACGCATCCTTGGCGTGGGAGACCCCAGTCCTGACAGGTGACACTTGGGTAATTTAAAGTCTCAACTCTATGAGGCATCGCTGGAGAAGTGAAATCACCAACTCGTGTGGCTGGGCCAGGAACAGGTGTGTGAAAATCAGCACCCAGGCACCCGCTCGAACAACGTTGTTTTTTCCTTGTGTGCCATAAATCAGCACGTTAATCTTTCACTGTCCGGAGAGATCTCTCACTGGGAGGGTGATAAATTGCCCTCCAGCCCCTGACAGCTGCTGGGAAATCACTCACAGCCCGAGACAAACCTCTAAATCTGACATTATAGAGTGTTGAAAGGAAGAATGTCTGTTTTTATAACCTACCTCAGTTATAATAAATATTTAAAATCCACATTAACATCCTCTTATAGTTACAATCTTCCCTCTATGGAACAGTGTCCAACTTAGATTTAATTAGCAACTGAACCTTTCCAGTCCAAGCTCCTATTTAGGCTGAAGATCCAAATCTCCAGTGAAATGCCTCTGTTTTCTTAAACTACCTGCACTGTAATAAATATTCACCATGTCGCCAGGCAGCTCTGTTGGAGACAGTGCTCTTTTTGTCTTCTCAAAGGCTAACATTTAATTTAAATGATAGGGTCTTTCCAGACTCCAGGGGGAATTTATTTCCTGTTCTCCATAAACTTTGCCATACTTCACCTCCAAGGCACCAGGAGGGCATAGGAATGGAAACACCTTGATGCAGGTATGGGACTGGAGCAATGAAAATAAAATCTAGGCACAACTGTTACGGCTTTTGGTCATGGGCATGTGCTAAAAACATGGAACAGAGACCTCCCCTTCTGTTAAACTGCAGAGAACTTGGAAGCTGTATCCCAGACTCCTGCAGCTGGCTTCTCTTGGAGAGAAGGAACTAAAAATACCTGTCCAGAAGTTTTTCGGCCCTGCTTTTGCAGGTTGCCTTGTTTCTTTGTTTATTATTTTATGCCAATTGTTTTCCAGAAGGCAGCTTTCAAACTTGCTTCTTCCCCCTGTCCTGAGTAATTAGTGCTGCATCAAAGTTTTTTTCTCAAAAATATCTCAGAAATAAACACATGGAGAAGTTTTAAAAAGCACAAAGTTTCATCTGTCTCCCTTAACTAAAAATCCCACATCTGGCTGTTTTCAATTGTGGTGGTGTCCGCCCTGTCCTTCCTATTTGCTGCTGCCTTATGACTGTGTCAGCCCACAGCAGAGGTAGGAGGAGTGTTACTTCCAGAAATAAGCCTGACCCACATGCTTACAGCTTTCTGGCTCCAGAGGTGCCCTGGTGCTGCTCCACCAGCTCATGTGGATGCCCTCCTCTGGATGGGGTCCTGAGAGCAGCTGCTTCTGGGCTCCACAGCCAAGGCTGAGGGATCAGGTTTGCTAAAAACCCTGGAGGTGTCAACCACCCTGCCAGCACCCAGCTTGGGGTTTGTGGTTAGTAGGAGAGGGGTCAGGAGGCTGCAGGCAGAAGGGGGAAGCAGGACAGCTGTGGTCTGTGCACATGCTTCCCCATGGTTTCGTATTTGGGCGCCCTGTGTCCAGCCCAGCTGCCACTTGAATCAATAGCAGTGTATCAATCAAGGCATCCCAGAGGAAACCTGCTGCTCACGCAGAAATAAGCAGACATTTTCCTTCTGCATGTCACAGAAAGCTGCAGACATCTCCTGGCATTGTCTGAACTGAGGGTAAATGGGACACTACATCTTCAGCTGCACCATCAGAGAGTAGGTTATGGAAACTGAAGTGTATATTATGTGCAGGAGATATAAATAAATATGCAGACACAGCTTGGCCAGTGTTAAACAGACAGACATAGGCTTCTGTTTCATTTCCAACTCCCCAAATGATGGCAGACACCCAAAAGGGTGTGCAGCTCTTAAAAGAGCATTCTCCAAGACCTAATATTTTGCCTCCTGCATATGCCCTGGGAGCTTAATCCAGATGCCTCCAGCAAATGCAATCTTTTTGAAAGCAAAACCACGAGCGTTTTTGCATGGTTTGATTGGGAGCTTCCTGCATCTGCTCTTGCAAAGTGTATTTGGTTTCCCTTTTCCTTTCCAGTTTGTTTCTGGTTATATCAAAAGAAAGCTCTTGTGAAGGGCACGGCAGACCCTCAGGAGTCAGCTTTTGGAGTCCCCAGCTCTGGATGGGGACTGGTTATCCACTGCTGAGTCACTGCTGTCCTGCCAGCCTCCAAGGGTGGCAGGAGATGAGAGCATGGCTGATAGACTCTAACCCACCATCCCAAAAGCCAGCAAAAGCACAGCTGGCTTCAAACATCTCCTCACCCCAAACCACTCCTGCCCTGGTATCTGTTTGCATAAACTGCCTGCTGTGAATCTTGCTTGGGTTTGTAGAGATAGCATCATTCCCCCTTGGGAAACAGTCAGCGGGTTTTACCAGGAAACCTGCTGTTTTACAAAGGGTTTACAACCAGTGACTCCTTCCTCTGAGAAAAGTTACATTCTCGGACATGTAAGGTTTATTTTTTTTTTTGATTATGTGGGAAGTGGTGTGAATGGAAGTCACAGAGTCCTCAAGGGAGAGAGGTAACATGAATCCCCAGCAGCTTTCTTAACCTTCAGTTTTGCAGATGTTTTCGGCTTTGCAGAAGTTGCTCCCAGGAAGCCTCAGATGCAGAGCACATGGGAAGAAAGATGCAGAGATTCCCACAATTCACTCAATGTCAGCATTGTGCTGGGATGGCAAAGACATTAGGGCCTTTCTCCTCTGCCCATCCAAATGACCACAGAAGGGATGCTCAGCACTTCTGGGCTAAGCAAGGAAAGAGGTCTGGAGGAAACTGCTCTCAAGGTAAGTTTTCAGGACTTACCCTACTGAAAGAGAAGGGTTTTCCAGCTCCTACTAGACACCAAACTACTATTTTCTACAAAATTGGTGTCTCAGGACATATACCTCAGGATAATCCCATTCTTCCCCGGCCAATGCCAGCAAGCATGCAGAATGCAGCAGTGTTCCACAGCACTAGTGCAGGATAGTGTGTAGACCTTCACCACACATACTGGTGAGTGGGTGGGAAAACAGGTTCCTCCTGGATACGGTAAGGAAGGCTGAAAGATGACATCCTGGCAGTCTCAGCTCCAATTAAGCTGCTATGCTGAGCATTTGCCCTGCCCAGCTCAGAGATCCACAAGGAAGGTGTCTCGAAGCCACATGTCAGGTGTGTCTATCATTGTCCACTGAGGAGGGATGAGGTTTTAGGTGGAGCTCAAGTGCTCAGGCAGTGTTTAAATTTGTTTACAATGACAGATGTCAACAGTTAGACATGCAAAAGAATGAAGTTCTTCAACCTTCTTGCCCACCTTTCTGCTCCTCCAGTTGATGTTATGCAGGAAGATGGACTAGACCAACTCATGGCCTCTTCTAGCCTCAGCCATCACCTGTGGAAGTTCAGGGAGGAGCTGAAAAACCATCTTTTCCAGCAGAAGCCCTGCTCCAGATGCCTAAAAGCCAGTGCACTGCTCAGTCTGAAACCAGATCCAGCTCAAAAAGAGGTTGGTCCCCAAGGAGGAATGTGTCCAGGGAGTCTGTTTGGAGGCTGAAGCCAAAACATCAGGTGACAATTGGTGAGCAGGTTACAAAAGCAGGCAGAAATGAGGTGTAGCTTTGAAACTACTACAAGCTGCTTGCCAATTTTATGTCTGAAAGGCTCTTGCAGACAGTTGGCGCTGCCTCATTGTGAACACTAGTGCTCAGTTCCTTTATATGCAGCTATTCCCCATGGATTGCATCAACGGAGCTGCTCGCCAGCAGGACGGAGCTGTGTACCATCATTAATCAACGTCATGCTTCGAGAGAAATGCTGAGTTCATTCTCATGTGTCTCCTCAGACCTCTGGGGACTGAATTGTCTCTAGCCAAGGCTGGTAGTCACCTGGAACAGTTTTCCAGCCCCCCTAAGCAGCAGGAGTGTCCATTAACTACCACGGATCGGTGGGGATGGTTTGTAAACTCCGGATACATACGGAGGGGCCCAGGTGCTTATTGGCTGGTGCTTTCCGCTCTCAGAAATGGGTCATTTAAACAGAAAACTGTAAAGTTTTCATGCCTCTGAATGCAGAGAAACTATCAAAACAAGCTCCTGTCTCCTTGCCACAGACCCAGCATTCAAATAGAAACTCATAGCATGTTCTACGGGAATGGTCCAAGTGCTCCCAGCAGATTCCTTTCCTTTTTCTGATGTTTAACACAATAAACATTTCAACTCTCTGGCATGAGAGCAGACCTACCCCAATTACCAGGACAGCTTGTTTTATTTGGAGTAATAGTTAAGGGTCCCCATCCTGCATCCCTGGAGCAAGTGAGAAAACTCTCCTTGCTCCCAGTGGGCCTGAATCCAAGAGAGCCCTACGGTACATTAGAGACACCACTGTTACCAGGAAGGTATTTTTGCCTTTCCTTATGGAAACAAAACCAGTTCAAGCAAGTTCTGCCATGGCTTCACCTACACAAAGGTGGAAACATCATGACTTCCCAGTGAGAGACAAGAGGCAGAAGCTGGGATCACCAAACAACGCTGCTGTAGGCCGATCTGTGACAGCAGGGCCACCACGGTGTCACAGTGTCCTACAGCTGATTGACCTTTTGTCCATGTTATTTGGACATCTGAAAGCTAAAGTGCAGCACCACAGTCCCTAAGGCCTTGGAAATCGCAGCTCTCCAGGGCTATATCTCAGGAAGCTGGAGAGAGGAGGAGTCAATGACTGGAAACCTTTAAGGTTTGTAAATTAATGAAGACCAGGAGAAAAAAAGTGATTTAGTAAATGAAATCTGAATACAAGCAGCCAATCAGTAATTTTTACATTGTGTGGGAGTTATATGAAGTTCTGTTGTTCAGCCCAGTGTGGTGAGTGTTGCAGATCTGGGAAGTTCAATGTCATGGAGAAGTGAGATGAAAAGCATCAGAGAACAAGACACCAGCAGCCTTAGAAAGTCAGGATGCTCATCCAGGAGCAGGCAGCTCAGGGAAAGGAGGTTGTGGAGGGACTGGAACAATGACATAGGAGTCCAGAAATTGAACACATCTTGGTGAATGATCATCCAGCCCTCCTGGGGCACGCAGTAATAGAGAAGATATATTTGAGGGGCCGCAATGCCAGAGTGAAAAAATCTTGGAGGGCTTGGAACGAGGAAATTGACAGCTATAGCTATAGCTGCCCTGGAACCCAGATGTGCTATTTGAGCAGGTACAGTGAGAGCTCTGTGAATAACCTCTAGGTCATGCAAACTCCAGGGCTGTGCAAACTCCATCTCTGCCTTGTCTGAAGGCTCCAGTGAAGCCCATCAGCTCACTCATTTACCTTGTTAAATGCCATCTGTGCATTATCAACCGTGTGTCACATGCAGTTATTCCTACCAGCTCCATCACCACGCTCAGCAAAGGTACATCTCTATCTGAATATTCACGAGCGAGATAAAGTCCATCTGCCTGCACTAACAATATGCAGCTTGTCAAAATGTCTCCTGTAGTATCCCACATTCATGAGGCTGACTTTGTCTTCTGAAATATTCAGAATTACCCCCAAGCAATATCTTGTTATTGTCTTCAGAAGGCAGGTCCAAGATGAACAGTATCAAATAAGAGTAAATGCTGTCAGAGTGTCCCAGTGTAAAGAGAATTCAGGATTTTTCTCCTGTCCTTTTAGCTCAGAGAATAACACAAAAGTATGCAAAAGGTACCACTTACAAGATTGCATCTAGCCAGACAGAGAACATAGAGTGATGTGGAAATGGCTCTGATGTGGAAGTACTCTTATCATTGAGCATCCCTCCAATCCCATTCTGGTTACACTTTTGCACCTGAGTGGACAAAGAAATGTCATGAAGATCTGATGCATCTAAAAATTGACAGAACTTTACAAGCTGCTATGACTGATGGCTTCCTGGGCCTTCAAGCGGTTGCATCACTACTATGAGGCATCAGGCAGGAGCACAGCACCCATGCAGCCTTCAAATTCTCCAAAATCTGTCTTTGAAAATGGAGGGGCAAGCCTGTTTTAAAAAGGAACGATGTATAGCACAATAATTAAAAAAAAAATATTTCCACCTTTCCCCAGTTGTTTTCAATTTTTTTTTCCAGGCAAGAGCTATTTCTCAAAATCTGTCTCAAAGCCTTGAGTGTTTCTGAATACCCTCTAACAACATTCTTTCCATTATTTCTAGGAAAATACATGTCTGTAGAGGTTTAGGTGAATGGCAGGACCCATGTTAAGCAGGGAAGAAATAGGGAATCCAGTGTAAAACACCTCTGGATCTTACCTGGAGAAAACCACACTGCTTCACCTTGTCTTGTGAGCTTTGGGTTTAACATAAATCTCCTTTGCAACAGTGGCCTGAGCAATTGCCAGATGTGAGATTTAATTTGTGCATGGCCTCAACCCTCTGACCCTTGGCAAGATGTTGAGCTGGTGACCAGCATTAGTCCTAAATATCTAAAGGGATGAAAACATGGTTCTGGCATAACCCTCTATGGCCATCTCTGCTTATTCTCCACTGCAAAGCAATTCTCTCAGCAGTCTGGCTTGTCGCTTGCTGCTGTTTCCTTTGACCACGTGTGTTTTTGCATGGAGCAGAAAACACTAGGTGCTTGGAGTTGAGCATCCTCCCTGGCACCTCTCATCCAGCACCATGCCAGATGACAGCATGTTGATGAGCTCTGGCTCTGCAGCCTCAGTGGTCACAGGCAACCAGGAAAGGGGCAGGGAATGATGGCTTGGACAAGTCCTGAAGCCCATGGTCTTCCTGGGCAGGGCAGACCCAGTGACTTCACACTCTTCCACACTGTTGGCACTGGCAAAGTGAAAGGTCTGATGGCTGCACTTCCCTGTGTGTGTTGTCAGTCTTTCTGTCTGCCCAGATCTGTCTGCCTTTGTGCACCTTTCCTTGCAAGCAGTAATTTCTGACAGCTAATATTTCACAGAAACTGGAGCCAGCTCTCTCCCTCCCTCCTCTTTTTTTTTTCCTCTCTCTCGCTTCTGTTTATGAAGCTGAGGGTAAGTGTTTAATTAGTTGCCTAATTGCCTGGGTAATTGGTAGACATACTCAGCCCTCCAAGTAATCAGTCTGAACAGGCCTTGAAAATATCTGGCCCAATATTCATTAGTGCAGTTAAATCGTTAAACAGTTACTGTGTTTGGTTTCTGACAAAGCCCCGCCAAGGGCTGCGTTGGCTTCATGGCCTCTCTCACACCCTGGGGGACACATCAGGGAGGTCCCACACCCCATGAAACTGCTGTCAGAGGGAATGGGCAGGGGGCTGGGGCTGGTGGAAGGGTAAAACCCCAACAAATGCAAAAGGTGCTCTGTCCCCTGTGCAGGGGACATTGGCAATGGGATAAGGCACCTCCTTTTCTCAGCTCAACCTCTTGTTTTAGCCTCCCCTTTCCCATGGGGTTGGCACTGGTCCCCACTGTGTGCAGGAGGCTGCTCTTCTCCCTCCCTTGGCCACCACGGGTTTGGAAGCCGGTTTTGCCATTAGCCTGTGCATCAATGTGAATATTGTCTCAGCAGGCTGCCCTGACCAGAGTAACTCATTAAAAGGGCCTCAGCCAGTCGTGCTGCAGCTCAGTACAAAGTCACCATTCTGCCAAGTGCTGCCACCCCACTGCCTGCCTGTCTGTTGATCTGTCCATCCCTTCCTGGGGGTGGGTGGGGGGTGTCAGCACTGGTAAGGAGCCGAAGACTCAAAGGAGGTCTCCAAAGGGTCTCCAAAGGACTCCTCTTCCCCACAGTCAAGATTCAGTCAGGGTCTATGAGCAACTTCAACTTATAGGAAATTCCAAATGCAAATTCCTGCACAACCATCCAAAAGCCACACTGCAGTACAGAGGAAAGCATTAGCAGATCTGCTTTGGAAGCAAAAGATTTGAGACTTTAGTGAAGCACGAGGAGAAACTGGCTTCCCTCTGTCTTCTGTCTTGATCCCTGTAGTGGATTTTTTGGACAGCATAAAGTCCACAGAAGATATGATTAAAAGCAAGCAAGATGGTGTAGCTGGACAGGCCAGGGAGCTGCTCAGTGTGCTCCCAAACAGCTCCTAAATATGTGAAATAGCCAAGCCCCCAAATACTACACACAGCTCCGCAGGTGGTCAGCCAGGATATATGACCTCAAAGTTATTTCTAGCAATGATTCAAGGAAAATGCATGTGTTATGAATTGGACCCTCATTATAAAGTTGCTTGGCTGTAGATC
>VYZS01066335.1:3190-13984 GCA_013400695.1 Neodrepanis coruscans | reverse complement strand
CTTCCCTTCCCTTCCCTCTTCCCCACCTCCCGCCCGCCTTTCGCGTCCCGCCTCCCGCCAGCGGCACCACCTCCGTCCGGCCCTCCACGGTTGCTGGCACTGCCGCTTGGTCGGCGCGTCGGCGCGTCTCCGCGGCACGGCGGAGCCGGCACAGACAAGCTCCTCTCCGATGCGCGGCGCTGCACCGCTGAAAGACCTTCACGCCTGCCCGGGAGCCGCTGCTGTAAGTGGTGCCCGCCGAGCTGGTGAAGCGTCGGCCGTGGAGGGGATGCGGTGGGGGCAGCGCGGCTCCGCAGAGTGGGCAGAGGTGCCGCGTGCGCGGGACAGGCGCTGCTTCTGTGCTGCCTGCGGTGCTACTCCGCCTGGAGCCGGGCTGCCCTGCTGACCCCCGGCACCATCGGAGTTTGGCCCTTCTCCGCCAGGCACCATCGCCCTCTCCGCAGCCGATGGGGCACTGGGCGGCCGATGGGTGGACGTTCGCGGTAGTTGCCGTCTGCGGTATGCGGCTGCCCTCGGAAAGTGTCGGCTCCTGTAAAGAAGGTTGCTGTCCTCCCCGGGAGGTTCGGAGCATCCCTCAGCGGGCGTGGGGCAAGGGAATGAGCGAGGGCCTCGCTGCTCCCTGAGCTGGCTGCGGCGCTGCTCTGCCTGTGCCGGTGCAGAAACTTTTACACGTGGTTATTGCTCTAAAAAGGAAACTAAATGCATTTTAACATATCTCACTGATTTTTTTTTCCTTTAATCAAATTGGGAGGAAACCCTAAAAGTTTCTCTTCAGGGGCGGAGTAATTTAAGGTGTTCTTATGGAGCGAACTGGGGGGAATTTAGAGTTGCGTTTCTTTGTCTTCATAGGGTGAGCTGTAGTGCATTCCTAGCAGGCAGCGTGTTCTGCTTTCCATCTCGCTGCAGGTTCTAGGAAGCCACTGAGACTGAAGACTAAGCAGTGTCACGGTTTGGCTCTGCAAAGCTGATAGTATTGGTGCAGATTTAGCGATTGAAAGCGGTGTTAGTTACATCGGTGGGATGATTAGCAGATTTCCTCTCTTTCAGCTGTTTCACTGATTCTAGAGAAAAACATCACCATGTAATTTTGGAGTCGTATTAAAATGAGCCTACGCCAGGGATGTGTCAGTAATTTGAAAATGCTTAATTTGATTTAGGCTGAGACCTGCTCATTGTGGAGCTGTTAAGTAGGACAAGGAGCTTGTTTAGTCTTAAAGTAGTGTTTACTGTTGGACTGCTGTGACAAGTAGCCTGTTGAAGTGTAATTAAAAATCAAAGTCTTGATTCAACTTCTGTTCCTGTATCTGTAATTTACTGACCACTTCTTGTCTTTTACCTACAAATATTATTATTTCTAAGGAAAAAATGCCTGAAGGTAATTGACTCATATTATTCAAGATGAACATTTGCAATGTAAGTTACTTATGCAAGCCTCAAATACTTCAACAGAATTTCCAACACCAAATAGAGAAACTGGAGATGTCATTTATATGTTTTAATATTCTTTTAAGATACTGGACCAAGCTAATTGCCTGACACTGCAAAATGACATTTACAAAAATGCCTGTTTGTGAATGAAGATAGTTGCTTGTAAGGATGTTTGGTCGACTGGTCCGTGTGTGAACTCATCTCAGCACCACAGTGGAGGAAAAAGATATGTATAGATATGTATCTTTGTTCTCTTTGGGGAAACATGTTAGCTTATCTTAAATGTGTATTGGCATACTTTGAATTCCTCTCAATAGGTAACATTGCCATGATAAAGGTAGTCTTAGAGAAACAGTTCAAAACCAGCATATATGAAATCTGCAAGAGCTTCTCAGTGAGAGACCAAGTCTTCTGTTTTAGTGGGGTGAAATGCTGGGTGCCTTAGTCGGTAGCTGTTTGAGAGTGGTTCTTATATGTATTTTTAAATTTTTTTTTACGGCAGTATTTGTTGCTATGGCTGTGGGTGGACTTGGGTAACACAGTGATCTGTTCCTTCCCTCTGCTTATGGTCTTTAGTTCACTAGCCTTCAATGTGTGCACAACTGCAGGGTGGGTTTTTTTGTGTTTACCTCTATTTTGTTGTGGTTATAGGTTCATTTTGAATGATGCTAAACAAGCGTTGCTTACACACAAGTGGGCTACACAGCCTGGTGAAAGATGTGGATGCCTGTATTTGCAGTTCCAGTGTGAACTTTATCTGCCCTATTTTTGAACCCTGTGTGCATGATGAAAAAAGTTTTCAGTATACTCTTCTTTCTCCCAATATGGGGGGGGAAAGAAGAGGACCTGTGTTTTCATATTGATCCTGATGTGCCTGGACTGTGGTATCTACACATCCACTTAATTGTAATGGAGAGCATGGGGCAATGAGCATCGTCAGATCCTGGTTACTCTGTTGTCTCTGATCAGTGGGGTATTTAGCTTCCATCCTGCTCCCTGGTGAGGAAACCTGGTAGGAATAGGTCCTCAGTGTGAGGAAAATCCACCCAGAGAGATCCAGTGAGTGCTTTGCATTGCATTGTAATAGCATATAAAATAGTGAAGTGCCTGGAAAAGTTTCAAAAAGTTAACAGTAAAGGGTTCACCTTCGTATTTGTGTCTTCAAACTGTTTGTATACTCGTGTTTCAGGCCATGACCCTTTCTGTAATCCTTCAGTTCCAGCAGATTTACACCTGTATATAGGCAGTATAATATTTTTTGGCTATAGATTAAGTGGGTAGTATTAATCTGAGATTAATGCTCAGGATCCTTGAATGCCATCTGAGTCTCTCTTTTTTTTTTTTTTTTTTTTTTTTTTTGCTGGACAATACAGTTGCATTAAAGGTAATTTAGATTTCCTAGTAAAAGGGTTTGTATTTTGAAGACATACCAGCTGCCTTAAGTTGCTCTGTGCTTAGTGTTACTGCATTTAATATGTTGATCTAGAGAGCTTTGGGAAAATACCTTTCTAAACTTTTGCATGGTAGAGTGAAACAGATACTCTGCCTTATGGCTCTGTGGAGGATTCCTCCCTGTTGTGGAGGATTTTGGATTGAACAGTGTACATTGGGTTGCGTTGCTTGTTTTTTTCAATCCCAGTTACATTTCATCAGGCAAATCATGTTTCAGATTAAAGGAAATGGGCTATGATAATTTTATAGTAAGGTGTGTCTTTATTCCTTAATTTTTGTTGGTCTCAGGGGCTTTTTTTTTTTTCTGTAACTGAAGGGAAAGGTGTATCACAAAATTGGTGTTCAATATGACAAATTAGTTATTCTCTACATTAGCACAGATAGCAAGGGGGATGGCACTGGCTATGCTGCAGTTAATCTGCAGGTGTTGTGTGTATATATGAAAAATATATGTATTAAAAATGCTTTTTTTTTTGATTCTTGTGAAGCTCTTGTATCATCGTGAAGCATGAAATGTGGGAATGGAGTTCTACAGTTCTGTCCTGCTTAAAGATGCTCAGGAATATGTAAATGTGTACGAGCATGAAGTGCATCCACATTAAAAACCTTCACAAGTGGCCTCAGATCATGCTCTGACTTTGGTCATTGCATGCTTTCCCATGCAACTTTTGCCCATTTCCTTGAATGTGCAGTAAAAGGGACTCTGGGCATGCAAATATAATGGTAATAAGTCAAGTTTAGTTCTTGTCCCTCTCTGAGCTTTCTTTTCAGTTTAAAGAGAGAGAAGGGAGATGATTGTAGTAGAGGTCACAGCCACAACTTGCACTGCACTCTATGCTTCATCTCCTATAAACTGCACTGTGGCTTTTGGCCATTAGGTTTACATGACTGCCAGTATTCATTCCTTTCCCTATAGGCCATTTTGGCTTGACTCTAAGTTAAATCTGGAAACTTGCTGTCATATGTAGACTTGCATATCATGGCAGGTGACAGTAACATTCACCTCTAAACAGGAAATCAACAGTGTCATGCTTGTTATGAATAGAGCAGAATAGGATATGTTTTCTGGTTTATGCCTCCTGCAAACCCCAGAATGAACAGGCTCTGAGTACCTGACTCTCCAGTTGACTTCAGAGGTGGTGTCTTGGTGACTTCAGCTGGTTAGTCAAAACACATTTTTTTGCTGACTTTGCCTATGTATATGCTTTATCACTACAGCAGGCAGCCACTAGCAGAGTTCAAAATGGAATATGTAAAATTTGCTTGTTTTTTTTATGGTTATGCAAATCTAAAAATGTGATTGATTCTAGGTTTTTGTTTTAAAGTTTGATTTTATTTTTTTTTCATTATGTGCTGTTGCACATGGAATCATTATACCAAAGAGAAGCTTCCTAATGGGATTAGTAGGTTTTTGTTCCCTGTGCAGCTTTTGACATTCCTTAGGTATTCTGTCTGGTAGCTCTTCCTGCCGTGATTCAGTACAGGAGAATGTTTCAAGCATGTGCATGTGTATGTATGTAGTGAATCAGCTGGTCTAGATTGGAGAAGGGTGAGAAAATCAGTCCTGGTTCCTTTTCTTTTTCTGCCTTGCTTACTGTATTGCTATGAAAGTTGGAGATCAGGTTTCCCAAGATAAACCTGCTCTTAGGCAACAAATTTAGACTATGTCATTTATGAATCTCATCTTAAAAAAAAAATAAACACATGCCAAAGATAGATGTAATAATTATCTGTCTACTCAGGTTTTTATTAAGGCTTTTTCTCCCCCATTTTATAGTGAATAATAGATACACTTTTTGATGTGTAAAAATAATAATGGATTTAAGTTATTTATCTTATTAATTTTATTTTGTTTATAGGTGTGAAAGAAAATGTCAGTCAGCATGCATGAAAATCGCAAGTCTAGGGCCAGTACTGGCTCCATAAACATATACTTGTTCCACAAGTCATCCTATGCTGATAGTGTCCTTACTCACCTGAACCTTCTGCGTCAGCAGCGTCTCTTTACAGATGTGCTTCTCCATGCAGGGAACAGGTCATTCCCCTGCCACAGAGCAGTTCTAGCTGCTTGTAGCCGCTATTTTGAAGCAATGTTCAGTGGAGGACTGAAAGAGAGTCAGGACAGTGAAGTCAACTTTCATAATTCGATTCACCCAGAAGTCTTGGAGCTTCTTCTGGACTATGCATATTCCTCTAGGGTTATCATCAATGAGGAGAATGCAGAGTCACTGCTGGAGGCTGGTGATATGCTGGAGTTTCAGGACATTCGGGATGCTTGTGCAGAATTTCTGGAGAAAAACCTTCACCCCACCAATTGTCTTGGTATGCTGCTGCTATCGGATGCTCACCAGTGTACCAAGCTTTATGAGCTTTCTTGGAGGATGTGCCTTAGCAACTTCCAGAGTATCAGTAAAAGCGACGACTTCCTCCAACTGCCAAAAGACATGGTTGTGCAGCTCCTTTCCAGTGAAGAATTAGAAACAGAGGACGAAAGGCTGGTATATGAATCAGCTATCAACTGGGTCAACTATGAGCTGAGTAAGCGTCACTGTTACCTGCCGGAGCTGTTGCAGACAGTGAGACTGGCTCTCTTGCCAGCCGTATACCTGATGGAGAATGTGGCCATGGAAGAACTTATCACCAAGCAAAGGAAAAGCAAAGAGATTGTAGAAGAATCAATAAGATGCAAGTTAAAGATCTTACAGAATGATGGAGTGGTCACTAGCTTGTGTGCCAGACCCCGTAAAACTGGTCATTCACTTTTTCTTTTGGGTGGCCAAACCTTTATGTGTGACAAACTGTACCTAGTGGATCAAAAGGCAAAGGAGATCATTCCAAAGGCAGACATACCAAGTCCACGGAAAGAGTTCAGTGCTTGTGCCATAGGCTGTAAAGTGTATATCACTGGGGGACGAGGATCAGAAAATGGAGTCTCCAAAGATGTCTGGGTGTATGACACTCTTCATGAGGAGTGGTCAAAGGCTGCTCCCATGCTGGTAGCTAGGTTTGGGCATGGTTCTGCTGAACTTAAGCACTGTTTGTATGTAGTAGGAGGACACACTGCGGCAACTGGTTGTCTTCCAGCTTCCCCTTCTGTATCCTTAAAGCAAGTAGAACAATATGACCCTGTGACCAACAAATGGACCATGGTTGCCCCACTGCGAGAGGGAGTAAGTAATGCAGCTGTAGTCAGTGCAAAGCTGAAGCTATTTGCTTTTGGAGGTACCAGTGTTAGCCATGACAAGCTGCCCAAAGTTCAGTGCTATGATCAGTGTGAAAACAGATGGACGGTACCAGCCACTTGCCCCCAGCCCTGGCGCTACACAGCTGCAGCTGTTCTGGGTAACCAGATTTTTATTATGGGTGGAGATACTGAATTCTCTGCATGCTCTGCTTATAAATTCAACAGTGAGGCATACCAATGGACTAAGGTGGGAGATGTGACAGCTAAGCGAATGAGCTGTCACGCAGTAGCATCTGGAAACAAATTGTATGTGGTTGGAGGCTACTTTGGCATTCAGAGGTGCAAAACATTGGACTGCTATGATCCCACATTAGATGTATGGAACAGCATAACAACTGTGCCCTATTCATTAATTCCCACGGCATTTGTCAGCACATGGAAGCACCTCCCCTCCTAATTGTGTATACATTGCAAATTATCAGGTAAGAAATAGAACCTTTGAATTTCACTGTAATAATGCGTTTCACAAAGCTTTTCAGCAGCAGTTAGCCCTGAGGAGAGGTGAGTGTTCAGTTTTACAGCTGGAGCATATACATTCAAGGGCTCTTGTAAGCCAGGCACCATGTCTGTGACAAAGCCAGATAGTGGAAGTAATTTGCCACGTATCTTGCACCAATTCTTTTTATGAGGCCTTTTCCTGCATGATTTAGATGTAAATGACTGATCAGAAATAACATTTTTGCCTTCTGGGGCAATGCAGATAATCCTCTGGAAATTGCTTTTAAATATTGAACTCATGCTAAATGAAGGTTCTGTGCTTTTTTTCCTGATGACAGAGTTTAATTCAGTCTGTACCCAGTAACAGTGTCCAAAAAAGATACAGTAAATTCTTATCTGAAGCCTGATAGGGAATTCACTTGAATTCAGGCAGACAGCCTTTGGGTAAAGTTGCTGTCTTACAAAGTGTTTTACAGGCAGTTCAGGCCTAATTTTCAATCTTACCTGGACAACACAGTTGCATCTGCATGGTCTAAGTTTCAATTTGTTCCATTGTTATGCTTTAAAATACAGATTTTTCAAAATACTTATGCTCATATATGTTGAACTAGATACAGTGTCAGGAAGACATATATTCATACTGACTGAAATAATTACCAGTCTATAGCACACACTGTTCCCAGCAATTTAATTATACATAATGGGCCAAACTCTTACCAGATGCAACTTCAGCGTTGTATCTTCTCACAATTAAGTCTGAATTTCATCTTGCTTGATTGTTGTGCATTTCTTGTTTTAAGGAGTAGGGGAAAAAATTTTCACTACAAATCTGTGTATTTTGCAACAAATCTGGCAGACTGCCATTTGTGTTGTGTTGCTATTATCCCCCATTCTCCTCTTGAGGCTTTAGTACAGAATCAGTTACCACCAGTCAAACAAATATAATAATGTGCTTGATCCTAAATAAATGCCCTGTGAATGGTAATTTCTTTATGGATTTGAGCAATATGTATTATACCCATGAAGGCAGGCAGGTTAGAAGGAAAAGGCAAATAAACACAGCTGCAGTAATTAAACAAGGTATGCATGTGCCACTGTTTTGCCTAAAAGTTCAGACTGACAGGTTTTCCAGAAAACAGAAAGAAGACCTTGTGTATGAAGACTTCTCTAAGTTCTTCTACTTGGGACAGATCATTAGGGTTTTTTTCTGGTGTTTATTGCAGCAGTAGACATCTGCCTGACTTGCAGTAAACACAAAGCTCAAAAGTCTTTAAAACAATGTAGATATATGTATATAACAAGAAATGTAGGGTAGTCATGAAATTGCTTTCTCTGTGAGACATCTGAGGATTCATCTTGTAATTGTCTTTCAGTTGACTGGCTGCTTTGGTTGAGTAAAGAATACAAGGTTGGGCCCATGCAAAGCAGCAGCTCAGCTTGGAAATCTAGTGTGAAATTGGGCTGTGTTGTGCCATCAGCTGCTTTTGTCTTAAGTGGTTGGTTGTCTTGGTTGTCTTAAAGACACTATCCTCTCTTCTCCTGTCCTTGCCTTGTTTTTCCCAGACTTCTCTTAGGAAAGCAGGGTAAACCCTTGAGACTTACCAGGTCTTAGGTGCTGGCAGTAATTGCTGCCTGACAGCTAGCAAATGGAAGTCCGGATTGCTGTGTGGCAGCTTCCTCCCTAGCTGGGAACGATGTCTTGATGACTTCCGTTAATTTGTATTATTACTGACTTTTTGCAGTTCTCAGTGTTATCAGAGCAGCCGTATTGAATGCCTGGGCTGAGGTCTGTGCCAATAAAAATATTAACTTATTCTTCTGAGACTGACTTAATTGTTCTGAAGTTTACAGTACATGAGAGGGAGTGTTTTATTTTGAAAAAGAGTTCTCTGGACATAACAGTGCAAAAAGCTTTTCTTTACTCTGCAGAAGCTTGTTTAAAGCCATTATTTTAGCTTCACTAACATACAAGATATCTGGCTTAACTAACACACAAGATAACCGAATGTAACCATAGACTGAAATCTCTCCATGCTGTGTGCTCATCCACCAAGTAGGTTGTTTTTTTCCTACTGGCTCCTACTTCATTTTCAGTGAGTGGGAGGGACAAAAAGAAAATTGCTTCTGATTATTATATGTTTTCATGGTGCTTTATGGCCCCAATCTAACAGCTTTTAGGAAGATTTCAGTCTGCTTTGTCTTATTTCTCAAACTTGGAAGTTTTGAATAGATTTTTTTTCTTCTCTGTTTTAGATTTGCTTATAATTTTTTTGAAGTTCATAACATGGTGAGGAACACTGTTTTAAGTTCAATGTTGATAGTCTGCTTTAATGGGAAGGATTGCATGCTATGCTGAAGAATGTCTAGAAAAGACTAATTAATTAACACTATGTGAAGATGGTTTTTTAGGCATAAAAAATAGCCCACCGTTGCAAAAATACTTGATGCTTTAGGCTGTTATGTAGGCTGTGTTACTTCCTGTGAGTTTCCTCTGTTGTTCTTAGACGTCACAGCCTGAGAGAGATCTGGTGTGTTCAAAGGATCTGCGAGTACACTGGAGCTCATTTGCATTGCAATGAAGTAGGATTTGGCTCCTAAAATTCTAGCAGTGCTGTCAGAAATTCCCGTGATGAAATGGTGAGGGTTTGGAAGCTGGCATTTTGATACAGCTTCCTGGTGAAAAAGCAAAGCATAATCTCAGCATCCAAATGTTGAATTTCTTGTTGAATAATCAATTATATGAAGTACTCTAGGATGGGAGTTATTGGTGCAGGGTATATTGATATGTAAAAAGAAATGNTTCAGTAGTTGGTATTGCAAAGAAACTTTGAGATTCCAGGAGGACAGGGAAGCCCATCCAACTGGATTGTATCCTAAGCTTAGCTTTTGGGTTTTCTTCTACATCTAACAAAAACCTTGTGGTATGTTGCTGCAGCAAAACATTTTGAGTGATTTTTCTCTCCTTTCTCTCCACCTCTTCCCATGCTTTTAGTTTACTTCTTTGTTTGGAGAAGAGAATTGGAATCTCAGATCTGGAGAAGTGGTTTTAATGAAGAAAAATCGTTCAGCATCTCTTGTATTTGAAGAAAGATCTCTCTGCACCTTGTAAATTATCCAACCTAGACATGAAGGAATGGGAGAAAAAAACCCACCTGTTTTCTTCACTGCTTCAACATGGTTCAATATGAATGGACCTGTGATCTGGTCCTTGTGTTATTAATTGTGGATTAATGCCAATATGAACGAGTCCTTCAAAGATGAAAAAGGAGGGAGAGCCTCTCTGACCTCTCCACTGCTCAGCACTCGATTTCCATGGACCTCCACTGTTTTTATGTGAAATTTGAAATAGTTGTCACCTCTCTTTGTGATGGTCTGAAGTGCCAGCACCAGCTGCAGGGAAAGCAGGCCAGGGCTGAAACAGCAAGATGCTGCTGTGAATGAAGGTAACAGCAGTACTGCTGCTGAGCTCTGCTGACTGAAGTGTGCTTGTCTGTGGGCAGTGCCTACACCATCTTTCAGACCCCGTGTTGTATTGTCCTGGGTGCAGTAAGTGACCTTCCGCTTCATAAAGAGCAGTCCAATGGTGAAATGTTTTTTGCAGCAGTGGGGAAGCAAAATTACATCCCACAAATGCTCCCTGTTCCTGTTCCTCCTTGTATTTATAAGTAGTTCAAACTGTCCCATTCCGATTATGTTACTTGTTGGAGATATGGTTATTTATTGTTCAGTGCTTGCATGCTGAAACAATGCCTACAGTTGTCTTCATGTTGCAAGGGCATGTGTGAATTGTATGTTTTGCACATTTTGTGATTGCTGACTTGCTCTGCTGCACAAAGAAAACTATGGGTAACAGTTGGAGGTGGGAGGGAAGAGTGGCTTCCCAGTCGGAAATGGAAAGATTACAAGACAGAATCTTAAATTACACATGTACTAAGGAAAGAAGCCATGGAGATCGCTTTCTCAGACCACCAGCTTCCCAGGTTGCATGTGGTTACATGTCTTGTAGATGATGTCCTTGTAACATTTCATTTGTTGGTCATGCCTTTCAGTTTCTAATCTGAAAATAGCCGAAGTCTCTTGCAACTCTCTCTTTGTGCAGCTTCCTGATTGCGATGCAATTGCTGTGGAAGAGCTTCTGGATCCCAAGCCCAGATGAAGTCATTGTCCAAACTTATTTATTTATTTATTAGGTTGGAGGAGGGTTACCTACAATATAGTCACATGCCCTTGCA
>VYZS01066309.1:0-11643 GCA_013400695.1 Neodrepanis coruscans | reverse complement strand
AAAATGAAAGCAGAGCATTGTTGGTCTTCCTGCCATGCTTAGAAAATTTTTCTTTGCTTTCTGTCCCATCCATATTGCCTCACAGTTTTCCCCTTAAAGTAGCTGAAAAACCTTTTGATATTGATTTAATCTTCCCTGTGGGATCTAAATCCACTTGCCTTTTGGCAATACTCCCTTTTATTCCTGCTTTTCCACTACTGAAACTGTAGCTTTCACTGCTGACTTTTTCTTTTCAAGGGTTGTTTTGGATCCAAAGAGGCTGAATCCTTGTTGGGAATAGAACAGTGAGGTAGCTCTTGGTCTAGAGAAACTAGACATGTTCTCCATGTTTCAGTGGTTTAAGAAGTTTGAAGTTCCAGGTTTTGTTGTTTTGTACTTTTTTTTAAATGTGACTTTTTGCACCTGAAGCTTCAGATCTGCTTCTCCTTTATATTTCAGTATTATACCACCAGTACTTCCAATATTATTTCCTAAGTTCTTAGATAGTTGTTCCTAGACTTTGAAGGCAAGTTGAAAATACTATTTCCTCTTTTCTTATTTCTTCTTTTAATGATACTGTCAGATCCTTATCAGTATCCAGCTCTAACCTTGGGTGACATGGGCTTTGTTTTCTCTTTCCTTTGACTTTGCTGTTTTAAGACTTTCAGTTTGTGCTTCAAACCCATTTTGTACAACTTGCAGCCTTTGGATCCTGCTGCAAAAGAAGCCTTCAAAATCTGTCTTCCAGACCTGAAAAGATTGCAATTACAACATAGTTTTGGAGTTTTTCCTTCCCACACTTGTCCGTGGCAGAGGTTATTTTGGCAAAATAGGTTTTTTCAGACTTCCCAAACCTTAAAACCATCAGGTTGTGAACAAGATTTTTTTTTTTTTTTTAATCAAAACAAGTAAAAGGAGGGGAGAACATACAAAGGAGCTATTTGTACTTGGAGCAGCTGTGCTGTAACTGCATCAATAGGCATTGGTGTGTTTTCCTGGAGTGGGGGATGGCTGGAGGTGTGCACTAAGAATCTGCTAATGGACTAATGTGCACCCTGTTGTGGCTTATTGCTGTAATGAGGGGTTGGTAGTAAAAAGAAGCAGAGGAAATGGATGGGCAGAGCAGTTTGTAATGGAATGTTTCGTAAGGTTTTCCTCGGGGGAATTCATAACTGTGCAATTTAGATATACTTTTGTAACTGAGTTGCAGCAATCATAAATTAGATAGGAAAAGGACTTAAAAAGCATTCTAAGAAAACTAAAAGACAAATGTTGAAAGAAATTGAAATCCTTAATTTAAACTGTTACATTTTTTAGTTAAATCTTTTGTCAGTTAGTTGGCTGAGATCGATCTGGTTGGTTTCAAATAAGTTAAAAATCATAAAAGTAGAGAATAATACAAAAACTGTGGAAGGTGGCTTTGATAATGGACTAAGCTACTGCTGTGCTCAGACTTCCTGTCTGCAAGGGTATTAAACTGTATCTAATCAGGGGATGATAATGCCCCCTTCCTTTTGTTTTGTCTCTAGATAATGTAGAAATCAATGAAACTGTAAAGAGGTATAATGATTTATCCTCCTAAAATGCTTTCTGAGGAGCAGTGGTTCCTCTACCAAAGCAAGAGATTTAAAAATTTCTCTGGTATTTCAGCTCTCCAGTCTTTACTCAGAGGGTGGTGAGGCCCTGGCACAGGTTGTCCAGAGAGGTTATTGACTTCCCATCCCTGGAAGTGTCCAAGGCCAGGCTGGACAAGGCTTGGAGCAACCTGGGATAGTAAAAGGTGTCCCTTGAGGAAGGTATGGTCAAGTACATGGGCTGTGTAAAAACAGGCTCTCAGGAAGTGTCCATGTACTGCTCTGGGTGAGGATGGGAACACGATCATCGGCACTTTGGGAAAACACCAAAATTATTAACAAATGACTAAATAAAAGCAAACCCACTCATAACTCTTGGATGTCTGTTTGGAGTCTGGTTTATGCACAGCTGTGCTAAAACAAAGGAAAAGAAACCTTAGTTTTACTTTCCTTTTTGAGGGGGGATCACCAGAAAATGTTGATCTGCAGTTGAGGCAGCTTGTGTAGCCAAACACTGCCTCTCCAATAGATGTCACTGCAATCAACAGCAAATAGAGATGATGTTCAAAGAGAAAGATGTAGCTTGCAAAAGAGCCTTCAAGCTTTATGAAAAAAAAAAATATTGAAAAATTAGTAATTGCAGTATTTAATTTCCTTAAACATAGTAACAAATGTATTTAATATGGTGGATTTCCGAAGATCCTGCAGGAGCCAGGATTAGGCAACTAGAGCAGAGACTTTCATTTTTCAGCTCTGTGTTAATCTCTATTTAATGTGACTCTGTACTGCTAATCTTCTTTTTCCCATTCTTGCTCTGACCCATAATTAGCTCAAATATGTCGGTTTTGTAACCAGCCCTTAAATCAGATCCAGAACGTGGTGGGCAGACCCAGGAGCTGTTGTGCCACATGAGGATGGATGAGGAAGTTGGTGTCATTGTAGTTTGAGGCTGTGGGTTAGTTTGGGGTTTTGTTGTTGGGCTGCTTTCTTTACTCTATTTGTGAATCACATGCACAGTTATCATCTGATGAAGTACTGCGAGAGGAAATTACATTTTTGATGAAGTAATAGTAAAATTGCAGCTGGGACTTCTTGTGGTTTTTACTGTGTGCTTGACATAATGCACTGAACAGATGGCTGTGTGTGTGCTGTGAGACATATTCTAAAGGAAGGACAATGAACTTTAAAAATGAACAAATTAATGGTATTAACGAAATAACTGAGTATTTTGGGTTGGTTTAAATGTAGCATTTGGAAGAGAGAATTAGTAAGGACTTCCCAAAATAACTAAGTATGTTTATAAATCTAGGGAGAGATTTTCATCTTTGCTTTTTTTAATTACTAAATGAAGGATTTTGAGTCTTTTCAGTGTTTCAGTTCAGCATTCATTGCAGTGAAACTAATATTACTTGTTTAGTGTTTCAACAGAATACAAGTTATGATGAAGTTTGAGCCTTTTTATGTTTATAATGACAGACTGGTTTTGTTTTCTGACATTAAACAGAAACAAAACAAGCAAACCCTATGCCATGAACACATATCAGTGTGGGGAAACTGCACGATTTGCAGCACTGGGAAATAGCGGATTTAATGAAGCCATTTGACTAAGAGAAATTAATTTTTAACTCCTGCAGCTTGCAGGGAAAGGATGCTCAGATAAATAACATCATTAACTGCTCCTTTGCCATGCAGTGGGTCGTTAAGCACGAAGGTACCTGCAGCTCCCAGGGATATAAACACACGTTGGAGGTGACTCGTGTTTGGGGATGGAGATGTCATTCGGATGCTGGCAGAGTGAGCCAGAGCACAAACAGCAGCTGAGAGCATCCGTGGGTCAGATGTGGGAAACCAGGGATCTGCTGCTCCCTGCATACTTCCATAGGCAGCTCCCATCCGCTGGCAGATGTAACTGTGAGCTCGTGGGCAGCCTGAAATTAATATAATTGATGGCATCTCATAATAGAAACAGACAGACTGTTTGCCCTTAAGGAGAGAAAAATCTCAGGAAAATAGGCCCAAGGTCGTCAGAAGAAAGACAAGCCCTGAGTCTGTGTGTGATGAGGATTTGAGCTGCTTACAGCATTGAATGTTTGTCAGGAATGCAGATATCCTGAAGCACATGCTGGTACAGCAATGGTACAAGGGGGTTTCCCAGGTAAGGATTCACATCTATCTCTATATTGTGTTTGTTTCCAGCAAGTCATTTTTAAGTATTTTTTGTGATAATTTAGAACTACTGAAGTGCTGGAGAAAGAAAATAATAGCAGAGATCATTTTTCCCCCCCTCAGTTTGAAGTGTGGATGTATAGCATGATTGGAATATTGAATGCATTTAATATCTTTAAAATGTTTTGTCTTGCATTTGCTTATAAATCATTGTTTCTGTGCATGTTAGTGCTCAACATTCTTATATACAAAACTGACATGAGCACGCAGTGCTTTAAGTATAAGAATTCCCAGCATTAAATTTCTTGCTATATAGAATAATCTACTCTTCCATAACTGTTATTGTAATGCAGAGACAGATGGCTGCATTTTCTTCACTTTGCTTGTTAAGAATGTGTTAGGTAAATGTTTTTGGACTAAAATAAAAAGCTGCTGGGAATCTAAACTGAATATTCAGCATTTTCATGGTAGAAGGAGGCAAAGCAGGAATAAAGCAATGTGATAGTAAACAAATGAGCTATTTGCAATGAAGGATAATCTAATCTTTAAATATTGCCTGAGATTGCATTTCTTCTTAGGTATGATCTTTTCTTCCAGCACAAGCCAGGTATCCAGAGAATAGCACAGAAATGCTTGGCATGAAATCCACTGATTTGATGTTATAAGATTATTACATTATTATTGTGAGGCACCGTGCAGGTGGCTGATGCTGTTTGGGATCTTTGATCTTACTCAGGTGTTACAGATAAGTAATTTCATGTAACTTACAGATAGAAGATAATGTCTGTGGTATAAATCTGTGTACACAGGTACAAACTTGCTAAGAGAGGATAATACAAGTAGATCTTTATATTGCTCTCACTGAAGTACACTTAATATCACTGCAATGACTTGCAACTAAAAATACATGAAAAGGATGTAAATATTGAAATAAATAAAGACAAACACTAGGTCATAAAAGGTGGTTATGTGTTTATATTCCTGACTAATAATGTGATTTTCAGATAGGAAGATATCTTTCGTCATTACCGTTGCAAATGATGTTGCTCCATTGCACAGAGGAAAAAAATGAAAAAGAAAACTCTACAGTGCCTCATGTCTTGCCCAGACTAGCACAGCATTGCTTCTAGTTAGCATACAGAGCAGATTATTTGCATAATAGCTCTGTTCCAAAATGGTCTGCCTGGTTGAAGCAGTAGCTGCTCCCAATATGTGGTGGAAGTAGGGCTGTAACAGAAGGGAAGTATAAAAATGTTAAATGACAATAATTTTATTCTTTACAGATACTACCTAGTTTTCCATAGTATTGCAGCATTTGAGGCAGCTGTCCAGAATCACTTCTTGAACTGTCTGAGAAAGTTAAAGTTATCTTTTGCTGCTCCATCTTAAGACTTGATTCTCCCTTATTCACTCAGGGACCAGTCATCAGTTTGAGCAGGTGTGTAATTGCTCTTTATCAGGATAGGTGGCATTTGCAGAGCAATTCAGAGTATTTATCTGTAGGTGCTGCCTCTAGTTCACTGTCACAGGATAGTAAAAAATGCTTTATGCCTTGCAGTGGCCACGTGTATTGAAAACTACTTTCAAGCTTATGACATTAGGAAGGAAATCTATATATACATAAGTGCATATATATCTATGTGTGTGTGTGTAAAAAGCTGCTATCTGCATCAGATTAACACCTCTGTTTTATCACCAAATTCAAAATACTTCTGACATACTGAAATTAGTAGAGATGTGACAACTGGCTAAAGGGCAGGTGGTTCTTTCTGCTACCCCAGGAGTAATAATGAGCCTTTTACAATCAGTGTAATGACATGCATGTCTGTTTGCTTCATCAGTGCTTGGAAATTGTGGCTTGTGCTTCTCTGTCTCTGCTTCCCCAAAAGGTTATTATAAGAAATGTTACAATATTGAGGTTGCCCAGATGGGTTGTGGCTGCCTCATCCCTGGAAGTGTCCAAGGCCAGGTTGGACAGGGCTTGCAGCAACCTGAGAGAGTGGAAGGTGTCCCTGCCCATGGCAGGGGGTGGAATGAGATGAGCTTTAAGGTCTTGTTCAGTCCAAACCATTCTGGAATTCAAGATCCTGGAGCAGAGTTGATGTTGGCATCATACTCCAAGGCTGTTTTGGGAATGTAAGGGAGAAGGGCAACAAGGTGGGGCAGTGGGGTTCGTGCGTTACAACAGGGGAACAGGACAGGTTGGGGGACTGACTGGGGTCATGGTCTGGGGGAAGGATAAGGCTTAAGTGCAAGGCAGGGCCCTGCTCCTCCTCATGTTTTTGTGCAGACAGGCCAGCACAGAGCCAGGAGCCACTGCCATCCCAACAGCAGCAGCTGGGTGAGCTAAGTTTGGGAATTCCTGCTCAGGTGATGAGTGTACTCCTGCCAGGGGACAGAGCTACAGATGAATTACATACATAGTCTGAAGTCAGGAGTGGTAAACCTTGACTTTTTCATACTATTTTTGGATTGTTCTGTAGGTACCAAATGCTTTTAATATGGAGAGGGGTTTGTTTTGGTGGGTTTTTTTGTCCCAATGCTTTAGGTAGTTTTAGAGAAGTCTTTTTATCACTTAACTAAAAATCAAGTGCAACTATCTCTCTACAGAGTGGGAAGTCATCATTTCCATGGTGTGATGGTCCTGGGAATATTATGAGGTATTTTACAAAAGTTCTCATACTCATAATGTGCTTAAGAGTTGAACCACATACCTAAATTGTGAGGAATTTGGATGGAGATGCCAGAGGATATGAAAGCACAAGGCATTTGCTTGTATGCACATACAGTTATGGCTCTTAACGTGCTTGTGAGAGGGAAGGATTGCACCTTCCAAGTGGTTTTTAAAGATATTGTGCTACTGAGTCTCCATCCTTCCAGGTGCTCTGGGAGTAAATAGCAAGAAACAGCATTTGCTGTATCTTAAAGCAACACCAAAGTGTATCCTGTACTACTACAGTGTGTAATGGTCCTGAAACTGGTCTGGCAGAGCTGTGACTGTTCCACAGTACAGTTGCTGCTTAGCCACAGCAGAGCAGCTGGATGCCCATGGAAGGAGGAGGGATGAGATTCCCTTGGTGCTGGACCCTCCTGCTCCCTGTGCCAGACTCACTTGCAACTTGGACCTCTAAATCTGGACGTCTTTCTGCACTGAATTGTAAACCTTAATGCAAACTGTGTTCTGAACCAGAAACTATTTTTTTAAGAGTTTGGCAGAAAAACCTTTTATAAACCCATTAGGTTTGGCTGTAATTTCCTCCATTTTGTAATCTGTTATTCTCTTAGGGTTATGACAGGTTATTTAAGGATTAATACAGTATCACTTCATGGTGCACCATTAATAGATTTAAATAGACAATGCTGTAATTTTACAGCGAGAGTTCATGTCAGGAATGAGTTGTTAGAAGTATAGCTGATGTAATCTCTAAAATATTGTTTGCATAAGAGATGTGATTCTTTAAATACTGTTTTTCAAGGGCAGAAAGCCATTGAGTGACCATCCTGCCAGCTTAGTATGTAGTGAGGTATCACTGAAGGGCAGGAAGAAGAGTAGAAGGGGGAAAAATGAGATCAGACAGGGATGTGATGGATGAGAAAGTAAGTAGAGCTGCATGCAAGGATGAGCATGGGCAGCTTATGAGTGAGGGCCAAGAAAGGCTGGAAAGGGATTTTGTGAGGAATGGGGAGTTCAGCGAAGCCTTTCGGGGACAGAATGATGTGGTCATTCCTTTGTGTGTGCAGGAGGCATATTGTGGTGATGTAAACAGGCAGGACTTGCACAGTGCCATGAGTCAGGGGGAGTGCTCAGAAGGGCAGAGCAGGCAGTGGCAGCTGCTGGTGGATGGCTCCTGGCATCGGAGCAATCCAACAGGATAACCCTTCCGGCATCCCTGGATGAGGATGTGTAGCAGCCAGTTGGTACATCTGCTCCAGCCCCTCCTGCCTGTCCCTCGACAGCCGTGTTGGCAGAACTCCTGCTCTGCCTTTTCAGCTGATTTCTGGACTCGGAGGAGCTGTTTTGCAGGAGGACAGAGGCACCGGTTGGGTGCCTCCAGCCAGGGCTTGAGTGCAGAGTTGTGAAGGTTTTAACGAGTAGTTCTGTGAGTGCTGCAGCTAATGAAGTTGGATTCCTACAGATTTGTGTCTCCCATTCGCCTGGCTTGGGTGTTGAGGAAGGTGTGAGCTCTGATTTAAGCTTTTCCTGTGGCTGGAGTGGTTCTGGGGCCTTTCTCTCATGTGAATTCTTTGACGCTTTAATAAAGTGTGATCTCACACTGAAGCCTTTCCCCCAGTCAGGGCATTTATCAGGTTTCTCTCCTGCCTATTTTCATGAACCTTTTATAGTACCTTTGAGACCCCTGGTCCACCATCAGATTTGCTTCCAATTGGCCAGCACATTCAAAGGTTTGGGGGCAGGAGCTTGGGTTTCTCAGGGAATGGTAGCATATGCCTTGTTCCTATAGAAAAACAGGTTAAAATTATTTACCATCTTAGAATTAAGCTTAGTTTATATTGAGATAAAAATATAATTAATAAACACTGGAGCATAACCCCAGGACTGCAGTTGGGAAGACCTGGCATCTCTTCTGGTTGGTTGCCATCTGTTGGATGTCTTGGTTGACCATCTGTTGTAAGAGACACAAAGCATCTTGAGCCTTCTGGAGCACCATGCCACAGTTTCCAGAGGTTAGATGGCCATGTAAATTTAAAAATAAAATAAAACACAGGATCCATTGAGCTCCAGCTTACTCAAAGGGCAGTTTTTGGTCCTGAAGTGTGGATGCATCTGAACCATCCCATTCAAAGGCTAAATTCCACAAGAAAAATCAGTTGAATATCAACTCAAAAGGATTACAGTAAAAATTACCATAACCTCCTCTTATTCTTCCCTCAAGATTTTTTCACTATTTCTTAGGTGATTTCCTGCTCCAGTCAGAGTAGAAAAAATGAGTCTATTTAATATTGAGAAGTTTATCCGTTTAGCTCTTCCTCCTGGATAAATCCTTGGAGATGGATTTCTTTTGCCAGAGGGAAAAAGAGAGAGTGCTTGGCATATTGCAGCTCTCTGTTGATGTACATCACCAATTTCCTGATTATAATTGTGTTAATTTAAAAAATGCCCAAAGCTTAATGCATTAATATCTTTATTTCATTAAATATATTAAAGAGAAGCTATTTGTTGCCTAATAATATATTTTGATACTAAAAAAATATGTTCAAATACTCCGGTCACTTGTTTATGATATAATTTTTCTTCTGCAGAAAAATTAATGCCTTGCTTAGCACCTCTTCTTTAAAGCAAAGGTGTCTGACCCTGGTACTTTTATTTTCCTTTGTGTAGAAAACAGGTCTACCATGGTCTGTCCTTTGTGGAGATTAAAATTAATCAGAATAGAACTTCTAATACAAAATTTTGTTTTATTTAATCAAATCTGTCAAGTGTTATGATGTCATAAGTGCAGCACAAACCTGATTAAGTTCTTCAATAGACTCTCAAGCCAGCTGATTAAATAAGATGTATGGCTTATTTAAGGAGAGAATGCAACTGGTTTTTGAATTCACAGTGATAGAAAATGGGGATTTTTGTGTGTGTGGGAGTTGTTACCAATTATCTGTCCAGATTCCCCCACCTCACCTGATGGAAAAGGAGTGTGGGAGCTGGCTGTGTGAATGCAGGAGTTACTGTCTGATACTTTCTGTGCTAGAAAACAAAAAAATCTATCTTTTTATTAGCACTTCACAGGAAAATTTAAAATTCTTCCTAGAACTCCTGCTTTCTCATTTTAAGAAGAGACATTTGAATTAATTATTTATTTGGTTGCCCTTCACTTTTGGAATAACAGCATTAATCAAACAGTGCATTTTCAGCCTGGAATTTTGTATTTTAGTTGTTTTGCTGCATGAGAAGTGTTCACTTTAAATATTCCTCTCAAATATTCTGCTGAAATTAGCCTCAGTGTGGAGGAGGAATGGTTCTCTGGTGTGTTGGTGACCTGCAGGAATCTGGCACGAGAGTTGACTTGGCCAGAGGAGGGAGGAAGGATGTTCTCCTTCAGCTCCACTTCTCATGGGCTGAACCATGATCTAAAATGAGTGTGCTGGGCTGTGGGTCTCTTTCTTTGATCCTCTCCCCCATCAGGCTGGAAAAGGTTTTCATTTTGGGACAGAGATTGAACCAAGGAGCTGCCTCTGCTGTGTAGTGCCTGGGCTGAGTGATGAGCAGGTGTGGGCTGCAGACCCTGCTCTGCTCTTCTCTGCCAGCTGGACCAGGGTGATGAGAACACATGTCACAGAAAGGGGAGATGCAGTTTGCTTCTCCTGAAAGGGGAGAAAAATGTCAGCCATGGTAAAGATGGGAGGGCAGCAGTGTAGTTCAGAGTCTGGCTTGGGAGAGGGATTCTGTGGGCTGATGTTATCAGAGGGTTACCCATCTTAAATATGGGAGAGCTAAGACAGGTATCAGAAACCTCATTCAGTTTCTGTCCTGTTAGTTGTAGATCTCTCTGCCTTGGATTTGTAGCCAGCAGTTGCCCAGGGTGTCTGTACTGCCTGTTCCTCATTTAATACTGTGATTAACTCTTTATACATCATAGATGGGATGTACACATCACAGCTGAAGATCTGGGAAAATATGGTAGAAAAGTTATTATTGGGTTTTTGTTAACAGAAGATACTTTAAAGTGAAATTATGTGTGTGTATTTGCTTTGTCCTAAGGCACAGGAATCTGCAGCAGTGCCAGCTGTCGCAGTCCTTTTCCATTCTCATTTTTCATTCCACCTCAGCCATCAAAGGCAAACCATGACATCAGAGAACTCAGGTTTATACTTAAACAAACAAAGCCTGATGACTCAAGTACAATTTGATAGCTCGAAATTCCAAAGTCATCAGATAGTTTGTAAGTGTTTGAGGAGCTGTAATCAGTTTGATGGAAGACAAACTAGGTATGAACCTACCAAAATACTGATAGCTGCCTAAATTAATAAAAAATGAGGAGATAAACAGTATTAAAAAACATTGTGAGGCTGGCCAGGTCTGTTCTATTAGTGAACTCACTGCCACCTTATGTCCTCTAAAAGCTGGATATGCATCTATTTTAATATTAAGCTGCTCTTTAATTTAAATTGGATTTGCAGTTCGTTTAAATCAAACATTTTCTGCTTTTAACATCCATTGTCAGTTTTAAAAGGCAATCTACAGAACGTTCTGAGCATACTCTAACCTATTAGCATAATTTTCCTGAGGAGATTTTTCTTTTAAAATATCTGTGCACCCAGAGGACTGAGAGAAATCTGGACTCGGCACTGACCGTAGTAAAAACCCAGCTTTTGACTTTTTCCTCAGCAGCCTGAAACAAAGCCCTATTCTCTCTCCCAGCTCATTCAGTGGGAATGAAAATAGCTTATCAAACTTGAGCAACTTGTTAGGAGCTGAAAAAGGATATTTTTCTATGCTGGTCTGTGAATAAAAACTGGGGAGTGTGAAGTTGAGAGTTGTCAGTTGGAAAATTGTGGAAGTGTTTGTGGGCATGGTGTGATGGCAGAACCTCCTCTGAGGTCACTGCACAGCATTCGTCCTTAACGAGGTGTTTGTGAAGGCCCAGAGACAGACAAAAGGAAACCCTTGACAAAGTGGAAATTAGACCCTTTAGAAATGGGCTTGATCGCCACAGAACCTCCATTATCTACCCTGAGAATAACAATGCTTCTGTTAAATTTTCCAGATTTAAAGGAAAGCATTTTGATAAAAACACTTCTCTTGTATTAATTGTAGTTGGTGTATTTGCAGTGTTTTTGTTACAAAGCTGTTGCTTATATTTTAATTGCATTCTCGTTCCTGTCCAAATACAAACAGTATGTTTTTAGGGAAAATAGAGAGTATAGGAGGGAAGTTGTTCACAATATCGAACGTGTGACAGATGCATCA
>VYZS01066239.1:2617-13785 GCA_013400695.1 Neodrepanis coruscans | reverse complement strand
CCGATGGATCCCGCCGGGCTCGGTCCGATCCCCGCGGCTTGAGGGGGCTGTTGCGGGCACCTCGTCGGGACGGTGCTCCGTGGGGCAGGACCTGCGCGAGGGGCTGTGCCGCGCCCTGTGCCTGGCGGCTGGCGCTGGACACTGAGGGCTTCTTGCCAAATAATGCGCTTTTTAAAAGCTTGTCACACTTCTAATGAGGAGAAAGTGGTCGTTCCAGGCAAGGAGACACTCACTCCTGGACGCGGGTAACTGTACAAGGAAGCTGGCACATTCATAGAGTCACAGAATCAAGCTGGGAAAGACCCCTGATATCACCGAGTCCAAGCTGTGACCGAACACCAACACGTCAACTAGACCATGGCACTCAGTGCCACATCCAGTCTCTCCTTAAATACCTCCAGGGACGGTGACTCCACCACCTCCCTGGGCAATCCATTTCAATATCTAATCATCCTTTCTATGAAGAAACTCTGCCTGATGTCCAACCTAAACTTCCCCTGGTGCAGTTTAAGACTACGTCCCTCTTGTCCTATCACTAATTGTTTGGGAGAAGGCGCTAATCCCCAAGGATTTAGCTGAGTTTGGAGGAAATGCATGAAATGATCGCTGAAATCTCACGAAAAGGAAATCCAGTTCCTCAAGAAGTGGCTCTCTGAGTTGTACCCAGGCAAAGATGCGGGGCAGCAAATCTGGGCTCCAAGTCCAGTGGTGATGCTGGGAAGCTGCCACTGAACCTGCCCGGCCTGGAGCATATAACCATATAACCACGTAAAACAACATAAAAGATATAAACAAAGACAAAACCTAGGAAAAGTGTGCACAGTTTGTTTTTTGTTTTTGTTTTTGTTTTTTTTAATATGGTCACATAAATATGGGAAATGAAATAAACTGCAACCAGTCATCAAGCCTTGGGTGCATGATGAAGTACATACTGTGCCTAACAGATTCCCTTAGATACAGCAGAATTTTTCATTAAGACTGGCCAAAACCAATGAACATAAGCATTGTGTTGGGTTTTGTTTGTTTTGGTTGGTTTGTTTATTTGTTTTCACTGAATGGCTAAATATTAATAATAATAAAGTGTCTGAATTTTGAATACACAAAAAGTCCAGCTTTTATTTCACCAACCCTCCATTTCCCTGTCATCCAAAAAACATTAATCTCAAAGTTCTGAAAATCAGAGAATTTGATTGTTTATTTAATAATATGTGAAAAAATAACTATGTTGGAAAAAAAAAAAGTGAAACATTTGAAACAAAACCCATAAAGTCTACTGCAAGCGAAGTTTTATTTTGAAATATTGTCTGAAAATGAGAAGAACTTAAAGCATTATGCAAACACAATGTAATGTGCATATGAAATTTGAGTTATAAGTACGCTTATAATGTGCACTGTTGCTATATATTCAATGTCTATCCCATTTCCATCCAACCAAAGTCTTTACTATCTGCCAACATATAGTCTGCCTGTTAATTCATTCCTTTTCTCGGTATTATTTTTAAATAATAAAAACACTTCACCATATTAAAGTGCTCAAGTTAATTCTCTCAGAAGAGAGAGAGAAAAGGCACCAGTTAAACTCCCAGGTATACAGCTTGGTTATGTTTTAAAAAAACCAAAAAACAACAAAATAAAACTAAAGCATCAACACCAAAAATCCAAACAAACCAACTGTCCCAGTTCTGGTAGTATGTATTCTTTTACTCCATAAATGAAAAATTCCCATTGATACAATATTTTTTGCTCACGCATCATTCAAAAAGCCAAGAATTTTCAAAGCCTTCTTACTGTGAACAAAGTTTATTTTTTGTTAAAATATTCCTGTTTATACTTAGCTTTCTTTGTCCTAATATCACATGCATTTTACACTTTAAGAAGTAACTTAATTATTTTCTAACAGCTTCAGTAACTGAAAGCATTCACTAGAATATTTTTGTAGCTTTTTTTCATTGTTGCTTCTTTATGATTTTTAACAATGTTATGAAATGTGTCTTTCCTGCAGTCATTGAGGACCACAGATACTCTCCTTCATCTGTTTTTATAAGATTTGCTCGTGGACAAGTGAGACTTTTCATCCAACCAAAACATTTACTTCAGCCTGTCTCATTCTGCAATATAACTGTGTTAACTTTGAGGGCTATGTGGCAAGTCTGCAAGGTGCATTTATGACCATCAGTGCAGCTCCTCAAAACTTACCCTAATTAGCACTATTACTATAAGCAGTGTGGTTGCTGAAAGCACAGAGTTCAGCTGGAGATCCCAGGGTGTTGACTCAGCTTCTCAATTAGGGTGGTTGCAATGCTTAAGCAGAGAAATATATTTTTCCTCAGAACCAAAAATGAACTCAGCTCCCCGCTGCAAGATAGTCTCTTTGGAGTCCTCATTTGCTGTGCAGCCCTAACACTGGCCTTCAGTTGTGCCATGAAAACTCCATGTGTGGATTTCATCTCCGTTATTTTAGGAGTGATAAATATATACTGATACTGTTGCAGGTTGAGTATCTTAATTAAGATATTACCCCTATATATGTTAAACGTTTATATAGATGTGAGCAAGACATCTGCTTTTGCTTCCTTCCTTGGAGAAGTTGCTTAGGTGTTCAATAAGAGACATCTCCCTCACTCAATCATAAGCTTTTGGCTGAAGTGCCATGGGTTAGGACATTGTTTCCATAAGTGTGGTCTCATTTCTTACAGGTAACTCCTTGTTTTTCACAAGCTAATTGAATTTGGCATCATTACATATATGTAAGTAATTTACAGCAAAACCACTGTATATATAGAAGGACTAATATAAAAAGCTAATTAGGGATTACTAAGTACTATAAAACCAACTCCAGACAAGTGTTTGGAATTTTCAGAGTTATAGGATTTTTGGAGGGCAATAAGCCCCTTGCACAACTCAGCTTTTGATGAGAGAGCAAGGCCTACAGCCTGGCTTGTTCTCATGGGAAAAGAATACAGAGATATGCTAAGACAATTCTACCTGGCTGTTCTCATGAGAAAGCATGCAAAGAAACATAGTTTGACCTTGGTATTAGCAAGAGAAACTTAAACAAAGAAGAAAACAAGCCAAACACAAGCCTTTGTTGCTGTGAAGAGATGTAACCAATTAGAGTCTGTAGAAGTGTGCTCATAAGTTTATTAACCAATAATAATAGTCTAAGAACTGTCTGCCAATAGTGATAAAATTAGAAGCTGTAAGCAAGTTAGTGATAGTATTAGTATAGGAATATGTCTGATGCTCAAAAAATAAAGGCTTCACTTTTCATCATATTGGTCATCTCGTGATGTCCCAAGAAAAAGAAGAAAATAGAGAAAACAATCCTCCGCGCATTTATTTACTATATTCTGGCGCCCGAACAGGGGCGTCGACAGCTGTGCTTTGCTGCTATGTGGTGTGTAGCCGAGATTGTTGGAAGAGCGGAGAAGCTGGTCGTAACCCTCGCTGACCCCGGCAGGATGTAAGGTCTGTAGTATGGATAAAATGAAAGTGCGCTAATTATTGTGGAAGCTCATCCTGATCAGATGAGGCGGCTGGAGAGGAGAAGGGGTTGGACTTGAAACGGAAAGTGGTCCTAAAACTCCTCTAATTTATTATCTCTATGAGAGAAAAGGAAAATATACCTCTGTGATTAGAGGCTTAATATTGTGAACTTGTAAACTCAGCACCTCACAAGAGGGTGAACTTGAACTTGCTTGCAGTCCGAAACTAAGATAAAGCAAGAAGTAACGAAAGCAAATTGAAAAACTAAAATAGCATGAAAAAGATTTAAAAGCTAAAATGGCACGAAAAAGATTTAGAAGCTAAGATAGCATGAAAAAAGAAGGAAAGCGAAAAAGCTTTCTAACACAAGAAAAAGAAACTGCAGATAACGCCGCAAGAAAAAAAAAAAGGAAAGGACTCTTGTAACGTACTTTCTATGAGCTCTGCTGCAGAAGAGTGTGTAAAAAGTTCGTTGAAAGAGCAGATGAGTAACTTAGAGCAACAGCTGATTTTTTATAAAGAGCGGAAAAGTTTTTTTTGTGAGTGAGAACGGGCTACCTTAAGTTAGCAAGGAGATCCCGGCAGCAGCTGCGGTGGGGGGGCTACCCGGGACCCGCCGTGAGCAGCGTGAAAGAGACGTGGGGGGCTATGGGAGCCCGCTGTGAGCAGCAGAGAAACCCATTGCCTTCCCCCCGCCACGCTCCAAAGTGACAACTTGCTTTTAAAAACAACGTAAATCAAAACTGAAAAAATTTACGTACAGGAGTGCAGACCTTGCCATTAAGAGAAAGCCCTAAAACACCTATAAACACCAAGGTCCAGAAAATCCGAGAGACAGCTGTGGTGTTGTTCACTGAATTTATTACAACTTGACAGAGAAGTAGAACTTGCTAAGGAATTGCTTAAAAGTGCTAGACTCATTCCAATGGGATTACAATAAATTTGCGTGAGAAAGAGACGAGCCAAGAGCGAGAGCCCTGCAGGAGAAGCAAGGGCAAGTTAACAACTGACGGATGATGCCTCCAATCCCCACACCTTTGGAGAAGCTAAACCGAGACCCTGGAGGAAGGAGGGGAAGGCGTGGAAGCCTCAGCTAGAGTAATAAATGAAAAGCAATAAAACACTTAAAGGCGTGCTGCAAAAACAAGAGAGAGAGTATAAATCTCCTATAAGAGACAAGAACTATTATTAGGTAGAAGCAGTTTTGTAAATTGTATGCTTATTTTACTTTCCTGTCTGCTGCTGCTAATCTCTTCTGATCAGCCAGACCTTAGCTTTTGGTTTGCAAATGCTACAGCTTCACATTTGCTTTCTTCTTCCTCTTCTGGAAGCATTGATGGCCGTCAGTGGAAGAGGAGCAGCTAGAGCAGCCACAGAGAGAAGATCCAGAGAACAGAGAAGCATTCTTTTGAGAGCCAGAGGAGCTGTGACAATGCTGTACACATGGGATAATGTCTATGATTATTTAAAGGCCTTTGGAGGGATCTCATGTTTCTATTTTCTACAGATACAGCTTTGGCTTAACTAAACTCATTATTTTGATAGGGGACTGCAGTGTTTTGTGTGGTCACTATTGACTGATGCTGTCATCACTGTGGTTTTTGGCTGCACTATTTTCCCTATGAGTCAATGTAATAAAAGAGTCGAGAACGATGGCGTTCATCTCATCTAATTCCACACACTCATAGTGAATTTTAAACTAATCATTGCCCTCCTTCTATAGAGGTGGTGCAAGTAAAGTGCTGGTAATTTACTTGTAAGTTAGAATAAGGTGAATGAGGAGGAATGGCGACTTTCTGTTCAATTTATAAAATAAAAATAAATTTGACAGATGTAATTTACTCAGGTATTATTTAGGTGAGATAATTCTTCCTGGATTTGCTTGGCAGGCTCAGGGTAAACAGAAGGAGAGCTTTGTGCCATGGGTCAGATCTGTCATGCACATACAAGTTTGCTGATAAGCTTAGTTCATGGTAGATTTCTTTTCTCCTGTTTTGAGAATTAGTGCATTACTCCACTTTTTGGAGTTGGAGCTGCTGTCCTCAGCCAAAGGCACAAGGCAATCACAATGACTGGAAGCTTGTAAGAAGATAAAAATTAGCTATTACAGAAAGCTGATATTTAAACATTGTCAGTCAGAGGAATAGTAGGGCATTCTCATGTGATATTTTCCCTTTAGAGGTTTTATATATCCATAAGAATGTACTTAATTTTTCTCAAGTATATATAGCAAGGAATATGAGCACCAAAGCTGGAACAAAAACGATGACTTACCTTTAGTCTCTAAGTTTTGTGAGGAAAATATTCATATGTTCATATATGTTATATACTGTAACTGGAATATTCCCTACATTACTTACAGGTTTAGTGTTGAATAATTAATTAGTAGGATCTGCCAATCCATATCACTTCTCAATTTAAATGATGCAGCATTGTCAGATTGCTCTGGTCATATTGCAGTTCCAGAAATAAAGCGGCATTTCCAACAGATTCCTGGGCAGTGTAGTATTTTCAGTAGTGCAGTTTTTGCTTTGGCAGCTTTTGTGTACTTGCCAAAATATGGTATCAGAAATTTTAATTTCTGAGTTTCCAACCTTGTAATGGCAATGAGTTTTTCCTTAAGCACAAGTTTCCACGTGCATGTGCATGCATAGTAGCCACCTATTGCAAATATTTGATTGCATTAATAAAGAGGGATTACAGAGAGTAAAAAGTTTTTTCCTCAGTAGACTTGTTCAATCAAGAAATGTAGCCTGAGTAGTGTCACGGCCAAATGCTAAAACAAATATGCCCCCAAACCTGTAAGATCTTGGAAATTCTATCACAAATTACTGCTTTTACAGATTTCTAATTTTGTAACAGTGATAAAAATCGTTCCTCAATAGTCTGTACTCAAATCAAGCTGTTATTAAGTAGTTATGAAATCACATATACAAAGGCCATATTTGGCTGTATCACTAAATACATTTGCAGTTCTATAACAGGAGACTTAATAGTGTTTTCATTTCAGGTTTCTGTGGGTCTGAAAGAGATGTGGACCAGAGGGGTGAAGATAGGAAAAGGAAATAAGCAAATTGCAAATATTTAAGTAATTTGGGCCCTTTCATTAAGGATAGTAAAGGGGCTGCACCTTTCTGCATCATAGGGTGCGGTTACACAGTCCTGAGTCTGGGCTGGGATTCTGCTCACCTCAGTAATGCAAATCTATTTTCCTTTCAGCTGCGTAGATTCTTATCCTCAAAGCTTTGTATCCATCAAGGTAATGGGTTAAGAATTTCTCATTTGGATGAGTTTTTTTATATTCAGATACAATTTTTTTCTATTTCCCCCCTCTCTTTTCTTGGCTCCTGGTTGGGTGAAAATGGTAGTCTCTGTTAGTTCCTTGTCACATTGAGTTATTCCTTCTTCATCAACACTTTGTTTTCATATTGTTTCTCTTCCTGGTTCCCCCTTATGCTCCCAGATGTGCTTCCTTAAAATTCAGTATTCTTTACATTTAAGGGGCAGCATTTGGAAGCCTACACGGCCACTGTCCAAGCTGTGTTGCATTTCTGGAGCATTAGAAGCCTCTTCTGGATGCCAGCAATACAGATGCTGTGTGATTACCCTGTTCTTTTTTAGCACCTCTGCACTAAATCCCAGCTACTTGAAATCAGTGCTTTTAGGAAGGTGAATTTATTTTGGGAAGGACAATTATTTTTCATTATGAAGATTGTTGTGACAAGGGAGTCTCTGTGGCGCAATCGGTTAGCGCGTTCGGCTGTTAACCGAAAGGTTGGTGGTTCAAGCCCACCCAGGGACGTGTTGTGTTCACCTTGTTCATCTGCTATGGCAGGGCAGGGTGAAAACAGATGACTTTTAAGACCAAGATTAACCGTTGTATGAAATTTTGGAAATTTGTAGTTCTCTATTAGCCTCAGGTTCAACGAAACCCTGATTTGCTGAATGATCAGCAATGTGGATTGATTAACGGACTAAAATATTTCCATGTGTCATTATTTAAAGGTGAAATTGAACAGAAATTGTTTAATTTAAGCAGAATATTGCAGTGTTCCTTGTTCTGTCATATTTGTTTGTCTGTATGGTGCTCTGTTGTATTGCTGTGAGCTCTAAAGGAACTGTATTATTTTACTATGTTGAAATGTAAACATATATATACAAAACATCAAAAACGGCTACTGTGTACCTTGGGCTTAGCAAAGTTTTGTCATTTAGGAATTAGCAGTGACTGAGTAGTTTTGCCCTTTCCAGCAATTTTATGTAAAAGCCAGGTAAGTTGGAATCTACAGGATAGTCTTATAGATCTCATTCTTTGATGTGTTGTTTTTGCTTATGCTTTAGAAACACTTGTACCAAGAGGCTTAACTCACAATATATGATTTTCTCTAAAGCCTAAACCCAGAAAAAATCTGTATGCAGTGAAACCACCGAAGCCCATTATCCTTCAGCAGCTCTCTTGTGGGCTCTGTGTCAGGAACTGTAGCGATAGGACAAGGAGTAATGGTACAAATTGAAAGAGGAGGAAATTTAGGAAGAAATTTTTTACTGTGAAGCTGGTTAGACATAGGAACAGCTTGCACATGGAGCTTGTGCATGCCTCAATCCTGGCAGTGTTCAAAGCCAGGTTGGATAAGGCCTTGAGCAACGTGGTCTAGTGGGTGGTGTCCCTGACCATGGCAGGGAAGTTGGGACTAAATGATCTTTAGGGTCCATTCCAACTCTTTAACATTCTATGATTCTGTGATTCTATTTTATGTGGCAGCTCTCACAGAGCTCTCTTTTCACAGAGCTGTTTTCATGGTAAGTTCAAGAATTTAATCTTTTTGAGATGTTTTCCTTTCTATAGTGCTGGAGCATAAAGATCTAAATACTAGGAAAAAGGTAATCAAAATGCTGGTTTCAATGCTGAAGGCAAAACTTTTGGTATACTATCAACTTGGGAGCAGGAAGCTGACAATTACCTGGTGAAGAGGTGAGCCAATAGCCAAGAAAAAAATTCTGGCTTTTGTCTGTGTGCAATAGAGCTGCTAATAAAACCAGATGAGATCTTGGTCTTGTCCATTGGCTTTGACAGAATGTTTCTACTCTACAAATAAGGCTCCAGTCTTGAAAACAGCTTCTAGTTTTCCAGGGGTGGCTCTGTTCCCTCCAGGTGGCAGAAGAGAGCAAAGCAACTTGGAAACGGAATACAAATTGCAGTTGATTTTCAGCACTCTAGATCCAAATTATATTAGATAATGAGTTTAAAATTTATAATTTTTTAGAACATCATGCTATCCTAAATTTCAGAGCTTTGTATAATAAAAGGCTATGAGTTTAACATTAAAATCTATTGAACTTCATAACCATACTAAGAAACAGATGAAGAGGTCAGTAGAAATGTTGTGTTTGGGCACTGCATCGTGTGTGGCAAAGAGGAAAAAGGAGTTTTTCAGCCCATAGAAAACAGCAACTGAGTTGTTACATATGAAATTTCCACAGTATTTTTGTAGAATTAACATGGAGAACAGATTTTTAGACTAATCTTTTGGAACAGAGGATAGGAAGAATATAAGAACATTGCTAATGACCTAGAAGGAAGATAAGAGAGAATCTTAGCTAATCCAGAAGTCAGTCCTTGGCCCATAATTTTATTAACAGAGTGGTCACACCTGGAATGGATACCCAAGTCTTAATAAAATGAAGAGATCTATGGGATTGTGATATACAGACAACAGTAAAGGTTATGAGATAGCAATATTTTATACAGGGCCAGAGAAACACTTCCTTAAACATGAGCAAGGTCTTAGAAACAGCATTGTTTACTATTAGATGTGCTTGTCAAAATGCCTATTTAATGGTTAACCTGTGTGAGGGAGGTGAGTGGAGGGTAGGAATGTAGTTCATGAATCTCCAGGAGAGACAAAGAGGTCATACTTCCAAAGGAGCTGAAGGCATCCCAGCTCAGNATTGCAGAATCTGGAGAACCAATAATTTTTTGTATGTGCAGTTTCTGTAGGAATTGAAATTTCAGATGACTGGGGTAAACCGAACACGGTAAAAGTGCCATAATGGCAATGGGTGTTCTTTTGAACTAAGGAATTTAAATTAGTCTTATTCCCTGCTAGATACTGAAAGATAAAAATAAATGAGAAAGTAAAAAAGACTATTAACTAGAAACAATTATGAAAAGCATTTTTCCCAAATTAAGGCAGGTTCTGTTTGGATGACACTTCTTGACACTCATTCTAGGCACTGTTGTAGACAATTTGCTGGGAATTGGAAACAGACACAAAGACCCGAAAATGTTAAATACCTTAACCAAAAGGTACTAGTAAAATCCTTTGGATAAAATTGCTCAGAAAAACTTAGAGTCATTATGGAGGAAAGATTTCAACCCTGAGATTAGCTCAGTTGGTTAGAACAGGGTGCAAGTAATACCAAAGTTGTGAGTTTGATCCCTCTATGAGCCATTCACTTAAGAGTTGCACTTGATGATCCTAACAACTCAGAAGATCCTGTGATTTCATGAAGACGAAACCCTGTCATTTAGACCACTACATATAAAAGATAATTTCAGATTCATAGAACCTCATGACTGAAAGAATAAATTATTATTATTGTATTTTTTCTATCCTGAGTGAGCCTGCAGTTTGCTACCAGGAGCTTTCCTGGTTTGAATGGCTGTTCTTCTGATATGTTAACATGTATTTAGAATGAGTTCTGATGCTGNTACATTGTTGTCTGTAGGCACAAACCACCAGCTTGTTTTGCACAGGGAAGAAATTCTTAACATTAACTCTTAAGCTATTCAGCAAATTGGATACTACTAGCTAAAACAACAGTTTCAAAAACTACAGAAACGATATGAAATAAAGTATTTGAAGTCTACCCTAGAACCATATTGGAACTGAAAAAAGTTCAAAGGACATGTTGTATCNGAAATAGCTACAGGCAGCTCAGAAGATTTGGACAGTAACAATGACAGTGAATTCAGGAAAAAAAACCCACAACAAAAATCTCAAAAATACTCTTCAGAGTCCAGTAATTAGTGTGTGAGTCAGTAGGTGGTGCACAATGCCTGTGGAAGTACTGAAGAACTGCTTTTCACTAAGGTTCTTCAGAATTGGCATTTAGGGAAAGTTTCATTTCACTGGAAGAACCAATTTCAGTAGCTTGAAAGCAGTATAATAATTATTTGAATCAGTTAGATATATTTCAAATGCTTGTGTTCAAAGTAGCATTCAAATGTGTTTGTTTGTTTTGATTGTTGTATCTCTTTGTTTTGATAGTTGTATTTGCCTTATTGAGAACCATTGTTTCATGAATATTGGAGAGTATACATAAGCATGGAATCATGTTTAGGAAATTTTGCTCATGCAGTACCTGTATTCAACCACCTGTTATCCAGGAAAGGACAAATTTTTTCCATCCTTAGAATATAGACATACAGTTTTTTCTTTGTATATACACTGTAGATTGCATTCAGTACACATATGAGATTCATGGGGGAGCATTATAGAAATTTAGTGGATTTTTAATGAGCTCAAAATAAGGTATCAGTAAAGATAGATGAATTAGGGGGTACTTCTGTTTGCATGTCTAAGGATTGCTTTATTTCAGATAACTATTATCTCATTGTTGGGAATCGTATACATGATTCTAATACTGTAAAAGACTGCATCAAAACAAAGAGATACAAC
>VYZS01066194.1:6815-19611 GCA_013400695.1 Neodrepanis coruscans | reverse complement strand
ATATATATATATATATATGGAGTGAAAATAAAGAAGGAGAAAAATGGGACTATGCCAAAATAATAGAAAACATGAAATGATTGCATAACTACCATTCAGTTTAAGAACTTAAATGACATTGAGTTATAAATTATAACTACGTTCCTAAGCAGGAAACCAAATCCCAAGCTCTGTTTTGAGAACTGTAAATGCTATTCCTTGCTGGTCTCAGTCATAAATCCCATAGTCTGGAGCTACTGCCTACTTCCCAAGAAGCGTTTTTGTGCTTTTAAAATTACTGAACTCATCAGAGGAAATTGGGAGAGCCGGTTTGTACTTCAGATGAGAGTTCAGAAAGCAAATCCAAGGATGTGGGTAGTATTGAGTTAGATAGGAGTTTCATTTATTGAATAATCTATAGCTGCAGAAAGTACAGCCATTTTTCTACCGAGTTTCACTTATCTGAGTTTCTTCTGAGGAAAGATTTTATGGGCTACATCTATCAGTTTGGACACAGAGGTGCAATGCTCATTGGCGTATGTCCATTAAACTATAATAAAACTACAATGCAGGTAGCACTTCAACTGTCTTATTTTTACATACTTTATATCATTATCTTCATGTACTTTCATTCTTTTAAACATCTGCAGCATACTGATTTTTGTAGCAGATAATTACTCAGGAAAGAAAATGATAGAGTTTTGATAGAAATGTTTGGTTTTCTCAGTTTCACAACCTAGTCAGGATCTCCAGCCTTGCTCACAAGCCACAAACTCCCCTAACTTCAGAAATTTTATTAAAAATTCATGAGACAGGGGAATTAAACTTTGCTGTTATTTTCTCTCTTCCCTTGAGCTCCTTGGAGTGGCCTCACTGGAAGACCTATCATGAAAGACCCCATCACCTAGGCATTAAGTACTCATTTGGGACATGGCAGATGTGGGCTTCAGTCTGTGCTCTATTTTACAGAGAAAGGATTGTCTTATGGTCTCCTGAATACGAGGAGAGTATATTAACATCTAATCTATAGGAATTAGGTCTTCCTTCTCAAGTAATAAAAACCAAAGGCCCTGGAAATATTTTCACTGCTTTGAGGACCCATAAGTTTGTTACATTTTCTCCTGATTTGGGAAATGACAGATTGCAACAAGCAAATGATTAGACAACCAAAAATAAAAATAACAAATGGCCCTGAAAAAGTACCTATTGCTTGTTTTGCCAGTAGTTTTGCAAAAAAGAAAATTTAAAGACGTGAATGAAGTCTCTTTAATAGATTTCAGAAGAGAGTGTACTGAACTTTCTGGCTCCATCATCAACCTCAAATTTGCTTTCAGAAAAATTGAATGGGATTTAGCTGAAAAAATCTCACTCTTGTCCATAAGAGTTCTGTGGCTAAAGCACAAATGGCTTTTACAGAACATCTTCTTTAGTTAAAAACTTCTGTGTTGATTTTCATGCTGTTGGCATGTTGCATGTAAATAAATTGTTAACCTACTGTAGTTCATAGTCAGACTATAGCTTACCGTAGTCCGGCTTTGTGCTTTTGATAGCACAAAGTTGTTAGAAAGTTAGTAGGCAACTGCCTATTAATAACCAATGAATCATGACTAGACTTTCAGTCTGATTGAGAACAATTGGACAAGTTCCACTGGCTTAAATAGGTGTAGGATTTGGCCCATTAAACTGATTAATATATGTCTTCTCGTGTTCACCAGAGCATCAGTAGATTCGGCAAAGTATTGTGTGCCAAGAGTATGTTGCATTTCACTAGTGTACCTGCTTGATGGGCTATTAAAGAGAATGGCTTGGCCATAAACAGGGGTTATGTTTAAATACAGTGACAGAACATCCACAGAGTTCTCCCTGGATCGACTTTCCCCATGTACCATCTTCTGGCCATCCCTGGTGGAGCAGAGAATCTCAACACAGTGCCTGTTGGGGTCTGAAGGACCTCTCCCAGGTGTGACATTGGTGCCTACTGGGGACAGGGCCATCACAAGTCATGCTGGTCCCTTAGATTATTCCACCAAGGTTGTTCTCTTTCAGACAGGACTATCTTGCCAGGCTGGCACACCTGCTGTAGGCACCAGTGCAGGTCCAGTTACTGAATCACACCTCTCTGGTTTTGTTTCCATGATGGTGGAATCAGCTTCCTCAGGCTTTTTCTGATGTTCCAGGAAAACACTTAAACCCCCAGGAAAGGGTTACATTAGTTAGATGCTTCACTGATTAAGTAATGTGTGGCATGTTTACACATTTATGCTCAAAGCACTTCTAAGTTTGCTCTTTCTCTCAAAAGAACAATTGGAACCACTCCTCTTCCAAAGTTAACAGTTTCAGTCCATCACTTCTTTTACCTGCATCATTTCATACTGCAGGTTTCCAGTTTGATTTCTGGTAAAGGTTTAAGAAGTTTAAATTGACCTTGACCTGTAAACATGTGGTTTATAGTAGATGATATTGTTCTGGAAAAACAAAACTTCTGTCCTGAAGCTAAACTGCATTTAATGATTTATATTACTTCTCCTGGGCCAGATTCTGGCATATTTACTAACACTGTACATTAATTTAACTCCTTCAGAAGCTTATAGGCACTCTTTCAAAGTGAAACAGATTCACAATGTGAATAAATATACAAACATGTCATTGTTATGAATTTGACAATAAATTCTTTGATCACTTCTGACCTTGTCTTCAAGTCTGTTTGTAAAGTCCTTGAAATTATTCAAGCATATTTTAAAAATACACAGTTAGTGCCTGTTTTCTTTAAAATAAATTCCTATTGGCAGGATCACAAGATACCTTGGAATACAGTACATGTGTTTGTGCTTGAGGAAAAAAGTCCACCTTCTACTTTAGAAATTATGAAATATGTTCTTACTGAAGACTTTAATGGGTCAGGGTTAAAATCACAGGGAATTAAACAATTAACTGTAAAATTGTGAAATAATATCTTTCTAGTATCCCTTTGAAACTTGAAAGTTTGGGACAATATGTGTTAAAGAGACAAAACTGCTACTGAAGTGTTCCTGTTATTATTGCTACCTTTTATCTTTTTTTTGGCATGGTCTTTAGGAAACAGCAGAGAAAGAAAAATATGAAGTTGAACACAGAAAATTTAATTATAATACAAAGCCACCCACCTTGCTTTGAGGGTCAGGAAGTATAATCGTCTCCTTTTGACGCAAGAATGAGTTTAACAACATATGTTAAATGAACAATTATTTAAAATAAAAGGAAATTGCCTTAAAAACAGCTGCAGTATCTCAGGCTGTAGCACTGCAGTAGTGAAGAAAAACAGCCCATTGTGGCAGCAAGGAAAACGCACAAATGTGAGTGCTCCCACAGCCTTACTCTGGTTAAGACAAAAGCAAAAACCAATCATTTCACAGAATGCTCTAAAATTTCTTGCTTGTATTTGATCTCCCCAGCTTGTTCTGCTTCTGATTTTTTTTGTGTTTATTTATTTTGATCTTTCTTTTTCCTATTTAATTTTTTGTTGACTGCGAGATTGTTTGCTGCACAATGGCATGATGACATTGGGTGTTTTCCACTAAATTGTGTTTCACTGAGCATCACAAGCAGTGGAAACACCAGAGCAAGCACATCAGCACTAGATGCACACCTAAGAATAAAAAGGAAAAGAGATTTTTTGTACCAGAATAAATCCATTTTTCTTGGAAGCTCTGAGAGTCACCTGACTGAGCCTAGAGCCTCCAGGACAACACAGCACCAGCCTGCAATGGGAAAGAAATTAAGCAGGGCTGCCTCCGCCTCGCATACGCCTTTTAGCCTGTCGACGCGTTGCCTGTCCGTATCCCTCACAGCGCATCTGTAGAGCCATTAAATTGGATAATCCCTCTGGCCTTTGATACATTTCTGGACATGATTATTTCATTACTCGCAGTATATCAGTAGGATCATAATAAAAAGGACTTCTGACAACCTGCCAAGAGTTTTGTGGCCTTGTAAACACAAAAGTGCTCTAATAAAATTTTATTAAGTGTTAAAAAGTCATAAAAAGTGAAATAACATAAACTACAAAATTTACTGTCCTCAGCAAATGCTGAAAATATCGTCCATAGTAAAATTAAATTAGCATGTAATAGCACGGCAGCGTGGAGTGGGCTTGAAAGAGGATCCGCGGGGGAAAAAAAAAAAAGAAAAAAAAGAAAAAATAAAGTGGGTGAGGGGTGGGAAGAAAGATAAAGATTGCNCCGTGCCGTGCCGTGCCGTGCCGTGCCGCGCCCGTGGGAAAGGGGCTATGCTTGTGTCCCTGCTGGTTTGGGCGCCGGCAGCGCCCAGTTGCTGGGGTGCGGGCACTGAGGAAGCAGGCGAGGTGGCGATGCCAAGTTCTCGGGGCATTGCTTCCCCCTCGGGATGTCCGTCCCTTGGGGCTCCACCGGGATTTACCTACAGCTGGCCGGGAAGGAAGTGACCACGCTGCCGTCACATGGAGCTGCTTGGCAGAGCCGCCCGAAACTTAACGCAGGCGGGGGTGTACGGAAGGAGGGGGAATCAAGGATGAGAAAATAGTAATAAAACAATGAAATTGTGGGTAGGAAATATTTTAAGTTTCGTTTTGTTCAGCTGTTTCTCATGTGGCAAGGCTGATGTTCAAGGCCAACTACTGTACGAAAAATAGTGACTTGCTGCCTAAGTCTGGCTTCTCTTTGAGTCGGGGCTGGTGCCCGCTGAAGTGTAGCCTGAGCAGCCCCGGTGGGGAGCAATGAGAGACCCTTAGGGATAAACTGGCTGAAAAATAGACGGTATACGAGCAGGAACAACGAGTTTTGTTCTCACTAAGGGAGGAAAAATAACCATTAAGTTAGACTTAGTAAAAGTCTAACAACTCTGTAAGTAAACCACACTTCGGTCAGTTTGGGTCTATACACTGCGTATTAAATCAGGGTTACACAGAAACACAGTAACAGTATTGTGCTTTATTTTGAGTCGTCCGAATGAATGATAAAGTTGTAGGCGTAGTGTAGAGCAAAGCTTGCTTTAGCTCGGCTGTCTTGAATTAAGACTGGTTTCTAAAAATACTATATTATGTTTGTACATAATTGAGTAGTCCTGTGTGCAATGTGCAGACCATACAGCCTTAAAACGTATATTTATCTCACTGATTCAGAACTTGTAATGTTTTATATACCCTTAATGTTCATCACCTCTGATTAAGACAATGAGGATATTACTATGTAATTCATATATATATTTACTGACAAATTACAGAAATAAAATACATTTTAAAAAATAGCAAAAACATTTGCTTTTCTTCCATCTCAGGTTTTTATATAAATTTCAATAATTTTACAGTAATTACTACATTTACTAATGCTCACAAATAGAAACTGAACTTTTTAAGCAGAAGAAAATGACCACATCACATTGTCTACCGCATTTTTAAAAAAATTCCACACCATCTGTGGAAATACACAAGTTTTCAGTGAAAGCTAAATAATGATTTTCTTTTCTCTCTAATGAAATTTTCAGTCTTCTGTCACCAAATATAATGTAAAGACTGCAAAAATGCAAACAGTGTAGCAGCGCTGTGATCAAAGCTTTGAACTTATATGAATTAAAAAGTCAGCAAAGCATCACAAAATTCCACATACATGTGGCTAAGGTGTGTGCCTACATAACTTTGAAGAGTTTAAAAGTAAAATGAAGGGCCTTGGAGTTAGTTTGCATAACTAAAAAGCTCTTCAGGATCAATTCTAATATTTGTTGGATTTTGGAACATTCTCAGGAGTTCCTTCTTTAGGCTACAGCATGCAGAGCCACACCACCTTTATTTTTAAATATGGTATTAAAAACATAACTCTGTCATCTGTTTGATCAGCTGTTTGCTCTTTTGTGCTGCTCTCTGCCTGAGAAAGTATGTATACAGTATTACTGTGTGAATAATCCCATTTGTTTCATGGGGTTTATGGACATGAATAGGGATGTGTGAAATCTGGATTTCAGTGGTAAGAGAAACTTTTTATTCCTAGATTTAGCATCTAATTTGTGGTAGATGGTTTTAAGTATGCAGCATTACTTCAACAACAGAATTTTTACATCAGCCTAACGGGATGTAAATGTCAAACAAACAAACAAACAAACAAACAAACAAAAACCCAACAGGCAACTGTAGCTTATGTTTAAATGGAGACAATAAGGGCTCGATGGGCAGATGTCTGGCATTGGACAAGGCTGGAACTCCTGTTTACATCCAGCTTCATCACACTGCTTTCAGTATCCAACGTTACCTTGCAACTCCCGCAGTGACAAGCAAATGCTGGAACCTGCCTACGGAAGTTTGCAGTCTGCCTGTCAGAAGGGTCTCAGAGGGTGAGGAAGGAAAAGCCAGTTACAGCAGACCACAATGCTTGCAGAAGGCAGGATGAATATTGTCTGGGCTCAGGGACTGGGGCTGCACATATGTCATTTTTTTTGGCAGGGTTTCTTTAAGTGCTTGCAGAATTTAAAGGCTCGCATGATCCAACAGAGGCCTACCTTGCAATACATTAACCAGATCTTTCTATGTTGATTAATAGCTTCAGCCTTTTGGTGTTTGATTTTTTTTTTTTCTGCAATACAGCTGGACTCTATGCTATAGAAAGAGATAACGGATGAAATCTTGGCTCTCCTGAAGTCTGTCACAAAACTCACTGACTTCATTGGAGCCACATTTTCATCAAATGCCTCATAATACTTTGTATTAGCCATATGGAGGAGATTTAAAATTGGCTTTAGAAGAAATAGAAATTAGCCCCTCTACAAATAATTTGCATGGGTTATCTGGTGTTTTTCTCCAGGTAATATAAATGGCAACACTAAGTGTAAACTGCCAAGAAGACAAATAGCTGTATTACAGCTTTATTTGCTGTAACTATGGCATAGCTCAACTAAAATATTAACTTAAAACCAACAAAGTTGGATTACTGTATGTAAGACCATCAGGTCTGATCTGGATGATGCAAGGGCATGGGAAGTCATTCAAAAGGATTCAAAAGTCTATTTACAGTTCACAGCGCATTTTAGATGTGAAACTGTAGGTCAATGATGGTTTAACTTGAGAGACAGTATTAATTTACAGGTCTCTCTTTTTTATATTTAATGTTATTGAATTGTGCTTCCCCTTGATATTTTAAACAAATGCATCATAATGGATGTCTTAAAATCTGATTTAAACTATAACTCCAGGAAGTACAATTTTGTTAAAAAGGGAGGAAGGGAAAAAGAATTTGCTGGACTCCCAACCACTCCCACAGTCGTCTTTTCACAGACAGTTTTTTTCTGATCCAGTAGCCTGCCAGACAAGGATGGCACTCATCCAGTATAAATACTATATTTTCAACATTTGGATGGCATTTTGAGCAATATTTCTCATCCCTTGAGAGTGTACACTTTATAAATACAATATTATCTGCAATTCAGAGCTAGATTGTAGTAGGATATGACTTTTTAATGCAAAAGATATTTAAAGAACACTGTGTATGGACTCACTGCAGAATAAAACTTCTTCCTTTCAGTTATTTTAATTTACAGTAAAAATTATTTAAGCACAACGTCAAACATACTTTCTTCTTCTTTTCTTTTCTTTTTCTTTTCTCTTTTCTTTTCTTTTCTTTTCTTTTCTTTTCTTTTCTTTTCTTTTCTTTTCTTTTCTTTTCTTTTCTTTCTTTCTTTTTTCTTTTCTTTTCTTCTTCTCTTTTCTTTTTCCTTTTCTCCTCTTCTCTTTTCTTTTCTTTTTCCTTTTCTCCTCTTTTCTTTTCTTCTCTTTTCTTTTCTCTTTTCTTTCTTTTTCCTTTTGGAATAGAGAGGATTCAGACATGATTTTTGAGGAATAACTCCATGTATAGACAAGATCTGTTCAGCAGCATAATCTGTACCTATCTTGAAGTGGAAAGCCCTGCTAGTGTCTTTGGGACCTAATATCCTCTTTGGACTAAGCTCTTCACTATCAATATTCCAGTAATATCCTACTAACAGTGGCAGATGCTGACAGAACTCTGCCTTGGAAATAATTATGGAAGTGAGTTAATACTCATCCATTGCAATCAGTGGATCTTCTTAGGGCAAGAACTTTTTCTAAAACTCCCGATCTATTTTAAATCCTTCTGCTCCTTGTCAAAGGGGAAATGGGCAATATTTGAACCAAGCCCCAAAACAATTTCTTTGTGTTCATTGTTCGAAGTAAAAACAACATAGCTGGTTTGGATAGTCTTGCACAGGGGAGGAGGAACCACACCCAGGCATGGCAGTTCTCTCACAAGTTTAAACTAGTGTGGATTTACATGGCTTAACTATATACCCAAAAATTTGTGTTTACGATGAAAAAACCTGACCTATCTTTAACTACATATATTGCTTAGGACTATTTTAATATACACTGCATACAGTCAATTAAACTGGAACAAATATAATCCTAAAAATACTAGCTTCACATTTTCTTGGTCATAGGTATTTTTCCATACTCTTTTGAAAGAATGCCCCTAATTCTTGACTTGGAAGTGCAGAACAGTATGTTTGTCTCCTTTTTAGCTTCCTCACCTTCCCTTCTGCTTGTGGGTCATGATACTTTGTGTCTTGGACCCTGTATTTACTCACCTTCAATAAAATGTTACCAGATGCTGGATGATTCTCATTTGCAAGTTTCTGCCTGCGGATGTCAAGCTTGCTCATGGAGCCCGAGTGAAGTGGGAGCCTGGCTACAGCGCTAAAGTTAAAAAGAAATCGCAGCTTTTCATAATGAAAATTCATGGTTTTCAAGCTGGTAGAACTGCTTTACCGTGGTCCTGAAAGAGAGACAGGTCAGTGTGACTGGCTGACTCCTGGCTTGGAACCAGAGCTGGAGAGAGTCCCTGTTGGGGCAGCTGTGGCTTTCCCCAAGCCAGTCGACTTCCCCGCAGTGCCCCAGCACACAGCTGGGGCACAAGCAGTGGGACTGTGCCAGTTCTTTCTGGCAAAGAACCGGGCCTTACATTTCCAGCCTTTGTCACTGCAAAAATAACCTTGGAAATAAGAAGCCTGAGTAAGCCAAGGAACTGGCAGGAAGCTTGGGATAATGGTTCTGAGAAGTGTGAATTGTGCCCATCAAATGTGATACCTTAGAGGCCTGATAACAATGTCTTCAGTGCCAGAAAATATTAACTATTATTGGCAAACCGTGGCAACACAAATAACTGGCTAAACTGCTGATCCCACTGGGGGAGTCTGTCCATGTGCAGCGGAAATGCAAACTTATCAGGCCTTGAGAATTCCAGGGGAAAGGGAATGTTCTAATTTGGTATCACAACATCTTATTCCTGTCACTCTGCTCCCTTGGTAGCATTGTATATTTTGCTGAACCAGCACACATGTGGTGCGCCTTGTGAGGGAGGTGATAAGAGGAATAAGCAGAAGGAATACAGGTGCATATAGTACTTCCATCTCTCACAGAAGAGTCTGGCTTATGCTCACATTAGGAGTTGAACTCAGTGATCTTTGTGGGTCTCTTCAGAAGATATTCTGTGATTCTATGAATCTGTGAAAGCAATACAGGGTGATGTGGAGTGCAATGGGAAGAAGAAATCATATATTTAGAAGGTTAAATTTTTGATGGTTAGCAAGAGAGATACAAAATAAGATACTGAGTGACAGATACCTGCTTGGCTTTATACTAGTAGGAGTGGTGGTGAGGCCAGTAATCCCATTTTTGTCTGGAAAGGGAATTTTTTTAATACAAGCCATGCAGCCAGTTATATCAGGGTACAACCCAACAACCCAACATGGAAATGAAGCTGAAGGTATGATGTTCTGGATGTTCTAGACAGTAAAGTCTCTTCTTCATGTCACTGTTCCTGTGGCAGATGAGCTAAATAACTTCTTCTGAAATGCTGAAAGTTTTGGTCCCTGGGAACAAAGGGCCAGGATGGATCCAGTCACACTGGCTGGAGTCCCTCTGCTGCCCTGAACTTTTGCCTTGCTCAGGCCTCTTCATAGCACCCCCCAAATCATACACACACACGCCTTCCTCATGGCTTACATGTTCAGTCCATTAACCAGTAAAGCATCTTGGCTGGCTCAAGGCTCCCATGGTTGCATTGTGGGCAAGGCCAACAGAATTTTGAGATCAAATTGTAAGGCACATATATGCCTTCTGGTATATACTTACACCAAAACATAAAATGAGTAAACTGCCATCCATCACCTGCTTACTGTTGTTTAGAGCATGCTGCATGTGAGAGGCAAAGCCATTGAAGTAAGAACAGTTCTAATATTTCTAATGACATCCAGTACTAGAAAGTGCTTTGAAGTTCAATAGCTGCTATTTCTTCTCTATGATTTTCAAATGCAGGGGGGTTTGGAAATATCAGTTTTAAAAGCATCAATCAGTCTATTTAATTGGGCAATAGTTGTCTGTGTCATTTCTTCTTATGGTCATCTGAAGTGAAGAGCGGAAGGAGAGAATATTTTTGATGGTTATAAAACATGCATTATTTACTTCTGAGACACAGAAAAAAAACAAACCTCACAAATAAAAAAACAAACCTAGTATTTGTCAAAGGCCAAAGGCTGCCATACTTAGGTATTTCCAGAAGTGTATTTTTACCTTATTATATATGGCTGCTGGTGGTATGCCTGACTACTAGGTGGATCACTAAGTGCCTCTAAAGCACCCATTTTCCATCATCATCCATCCACCAGTGATACTGTCATTTTAAATTCTAACAAATGTTTGCTGGTTTTATTTTATTCCCATTCCTGTCAGATCACTGTTATCCCAATATGAGACAGGGCCAGAAAGACTATGGACTGAGCCTTAATGAGGTCTCTCCTCAGACCTGGCTAGTACACTAGGAGCTGCAAGTTGCCGTATCCCTTTTAGGAAGGCCAGTATAGTCCTTGATTCTTTGCTTGGCCAGTTTTGCCAGCCAACATAAAAAAATACCAGTTTGGATGAGTTTTAGCTTTCTCAGCTCTGTGGTGTGTTGTAAGGGCTGGGAGGAGCCTAAAATCCCAGGACTAGGAGACACACTACTGAGCTGATTGCTCTGACTATTGGACACAAGCTCAACCTGAAGTAATGCCTACAAATGCTATCACACGATACCCCTGCAATTGATGTGGACTGTGAACGTTTAATGCTGCACTTGCTCTCCATTATAATGTATTTGGACATTGTAACAACCATGACATTCACTCCATGACAATTACTTTAATGTGTGTTTTATTGTGCATTTTAGATCATTAATGACTGCATGGGACATGGCAAGACTATATGCCAGAGGCTACATTCTGCTTTCTTGACTTAAATAAGCAGGTTCTTCTGTTGACTGCAGTAGGAAGGTTACTTCTCAGCATGAGTAGAGCCAGCAGAAACTCTGGTCTTGCACTTAGTTCTGCAAGATGCAGTGAACATAGCATGGCTATACATGAGCACTCCTTCCCATCAGAGGGCTGAGGTAGAAACCAGCATGTGCCTTGGTGTGTGTTGTAGCTGAAATATTAAGATTGACATACTGTTTCACTATTTTTACTATGTTACTGCTTGAAAGCACTGAAAGTACTTTAAGTATTTTTTTGGTAGTACTGACCCCTATTTCCCATTTCTTGTATATAAAAGTGCTAGTTTATAACACTCCATATCAGGTAAGAAATCAGAAATCTAAAGCATTTCTGCAAGAACATAGAACAGCATAGTAGGTGGAAAAGAACTGCAAATCTCACCTCTTACTCTTCCAGTGACCCACAGAAGAGAAGAAATATAGAAAGAAAACTGCTGACATTTATATGCCTACATAAAAACACTAAAATATAAAACTGTTTATGAGTGTTTCATAATAAAATTCTGTTCTGATAAGAGGTTTTGTTTTAGTTTCCTGCTTATACGTGACTTTCATGTATCCAAACCATTTTCATATATTGTTAAAGACCTATTTCTTCCTGCAATTACATCTAGGTACAATAAAATTAAAGGTTTCTTAAGTAAAATTGCCTGGAAAAGGAATTTGTTAATACACTTCTAAGTAAGTTCCATGACTGATATCTCTAGCATGTTGAAATAAATGTACAAATATAGCTAATCACTACATGGTTTAAGCACGGAAGGCATTGCCATAGCTTTTATATATGACCACATTACAACGTTTAGATAAATTGTCTGACGTAGGTCAGTAAAGGGGGACCAGTTCATTTTTGTCTGTCTTAAAAAGGGATTGGAAAAATGTGATTCCTTACCAAACATCCACTGAAAGGACAACTCACTGTAACATACTGAGATAAAAAATAGGTTCAGGAAGGGAAGATGCTTCTTTACCTGGTGTCCATTATCCTAGTCATCCTTGACAGCCCATGAAGAGTCACATTATTGTTAATCTGCTTGAAATTTTGCCAGTCAAAAGGAAAAAAAATAAAAGCCTGGAAAACTCAATCAGCCATTTTATAGAGAGTTTACCTGTACAAAAATTCTCTTCATCCAGAGATCTGATCACCAGCTGCAAAAGGCTTTACAGGTTTTGGACATGCTTTTCTTTAGTCTAAAGCCACAGACTATGTACATTTTACATTGCTACCTCTAACATTTGTATTTCACCACTATGGGCTGCAATGTTACATTACAGTGGTGCTGGGCCCACCCACCCCTAGCATCTCTTTTCATGAGGCAATTTCTTCCAGAAGTGCTGGAGATGGCCTGTAGCATAAAAAATCCTTTGTCAGTACAGGAAGATTCCAATACAGGAGATTTCAGTGCAAACATATACAAAAAAGGCCTTTCTATTGGCATATATTTCTATACGTTTTGTTAGCAAAGGCAGAAAACTACAGTGTAAAGGAAATCTCTACT
>VYZS01066184.1:16413-27527 GCA_013400695.1 Neodrepanis coruscans | reverse complement strand
GGGGCCGGCCCGGGGCTGTGCGGTTCCCAGGGCTCCGGACCGCACCCGACCGACCGCCTCCCCCCGGGCCCGCGCGGAGGTCCTGCAGGCGGGGTCAGCGGGCCCCAACGCGGGCGGCCCGGGCCGACCCCATCCGGGGGGACCCCGGTCCCGGGCGGGTGTCGGGGCGAAGGGAGAACCTTCCCCGGGAGCTGCGGAGGGCCGGGCGCCGAACCCGCCGTGTCTGCGCTCCAGGGCGCACTAAAGTTTGTCGTGGCCCGGCCCCGGTGTCAGAGCGGCCCCGACACGGAGCTCCCACGGCCGGGCCGCCCACCCGAGTGCGGGACATTTGTGCAGCCCGAGGCTGTAAGTGCACAACGGGGGATGTGTCGTGCGGCCAACACGAACAGGCATCAAACAGCCCCCAAATCCAGCCTTCGGCTCTCTGCAGGCAGCAATTCATACAACGCCGGTGGAACAGGGAGCGGAGGGTGCACGACAAGAAAAGCAGTGTATGAAAAAAGAATGTCACACAGATGTAGTTTGGTCGTTCTTCAGAGGAGTGAGGAACTGAAAAAATACCCCCCCAAAAAAACAAACGAACAAAGAAAAGAAAACAAAAAACAGTGAATAAAAAGACCTCCCAACCTTGGAGCCTAAAATGGCTTCACATGTGCTCCCATCAGCCATCCATCTTTTGAGGCTTCACAATACCGGCTCCAAGTGCAAAACAAAAAAATCTTAAGAGGCTGATTTCACTGCACAGAAGGGTTGTCTCAATATTTCTAGTTAAGAAACATTACTTTTTTCTTCATTTTATATTTACTAAATGCAAAATTGCTGGCTTTCTATAAAGAGATGTGAGACTATGGTTTTGTTTAGTGATCCTGTGAGTAAATCTGGTCTTTACCTCGTATATACTGAAGTTTTGGGAGCTTTTTGATCGTTCTGAAGGACAAACACATTCTGAATGTGCTCTCTAAAGCCAGTATCCAACTGGAGCTGCAAGAGGAAGTGAAAATCCAACCGACTGGGCCTTGAGATGATCTGTAGAAGCTTCATTTAAAATATGGTTAAGGGTCTGTGCTGAGTTTCAGAGAACACTCACAAGCTCATCTGTATCTCACCACTTGACTCAGTTATTGAAGAGCCACTGAGAACAGGTTACAAATTTTAAAACTCACAATTTGAATACCAAAAAGTGAGATGAGAATATGGTTTTCCTGTGAGCACTCTTGATCAAAGATACTAATTAGCTCATTTGAACTTTAAGAGGAAAATGGATGGCTAAACCAGTTTGAGTTTTGCATAGTCTTATTTGGTGACTAACTGATCTGTCAGACAAAGGGGGAAACACAGGACTGTGAGAGATTGAAATACTTTGAGGCTCTGTGAAGTTCTTTACAACTTAAAGGCAAATGTGTCCTGAGAACCAGAAAAAGTGAATAATATGGCCAGAGTAAGGAGGTAACACCAAGAAACTATAAGGAAATAGTTTCTATTTTGATACAAAGTTAAATGAGTGGAAATTAAATTAGCTCCGTTTCTAATGTAAAGCCTGGGCTACCTAAATCACACAGTAATTTAGAGAATTTTGCTGTCTAATGATATTAATTGGATGTCATTTGAAGGCTCACACACACCTTATGTCCCTGGGCTACCTTCATATTTCCAGCAGAATTTCCAGTCGTTGTAGACTCCTCGTACAGAGGAATCCAAACCACTGCAGATTCAAGGTCTTGACGGAATTTCCCATGACTAACAGAGGGTAAATTAAACTCATTTATGTGCTGCCTGTCCTGTCTTTGGTATCAGCACAAGTCTGTAAGTCTAATAAAGCATTTTACTGGGGTGATGATGGAAAACAAACAGTGTTCAAGGACAGCAGAGATTGGCCCTTAACATACTTTAGAAAATTTCACACCTTGTATCACAATAAGCTTGGCAGTCGACACGTTAAGCTTTACTATTTCCATTTTCATCTGGCTTACCTCAAATATGCAAGTACCAAGGCAGAGCAAAAAAACAGCCAAATCCCATCTATGTTTGGCAGAAGGTAAGTTTAATTCTCAAAGGGTGGAATTTAACAGACATCTTATGATTTCTTTGAAATTTTATGACTAGTAGTTGCCATCTCCCTTCACACACAGCCCCCACTCCTCACTCCCCCCTCCATCCCAAAACTCAACCACACAGAACCTTTCACAAAAAAGCAGCACATTTGCCTCCACTGGAACAGCAGTGTGAGATAAGCAGACATCTAATAACTGTAGCTTTTCCACCTTTGAACTTTTCTGGGAAAGCCAAAGTGAGTCCTACAGCTTCCCATTACTGCCCCTCAACAAGAGAAACTGTTGTCTTTGCTATGTATAATACAGTTAGAAAGCCCTGAAGAACACGGCTCAAATACATTAAAGCTGGGTATGATTGAGTATAACAAAGTATTTGTACAAAAGTATAACAGTAAAAGGAACATATAAGAGAGAGAGAACAGTTATTTGGATACATCACATCTAGTACACTCTAGAACCCTCTCCGTTCTCTTTTGGAGGTTCTGTGCCAAGATCTCTGTGGGGAACAAAGCAGACTTTTCAAAATGAGCTGTAACCTAGTACAGAGGCTTTCACATACTTCAGTCTTGAGGCAGCCATTGAAACATTTCAAACTGTTCCAGTTTCTTCCAAAAGAAAAGGGAGCCAATGCAGTAGGAAAATGGAAGGTTTCCTATGCAGGAGGTGCTCTTAGGACAGATGAGGACAGTCATATCCTTCCGAATGCTTCTCAGTGCTGCCTCATGGACAAAATACAGCATTTCACAGTAATATCAGCTTAGCTGAGGCTACAGGCTTTAAAGAGACCCACAGCACGAGGTATCCTTAATATCAAGTAAATGAATTAACAGCACAATACATCCTTGCTCCACCTCTTTTTTCCACAAAAAAGAGTGAGATCAATAACCCATTGCACCGTTTCCCTGTGAAGTGCTGCCCCAGAAGCAAACAGTACCTCACAGGAAGGCTCTCCCTACTACTCCTCATGCCCAGACTGCTCCCTCACAACCTTGAAAGCCAGTTGCCTCAGCCCATTCATCATCTCCTCTGCCTCCTTCCCTGTTCCTCTGTGTCTCAGCCTAGCCACTATTTGCCTCCTCTCCAGCTTCCCATAGCACTTCCTTCCTTGCCTCTTGTCCAGGTGGGAAGGGATGGGGGTGAAGAGGATGTCCTGCTGCTCTCACAGCTGCTGCAGTGCTTTCATGTCCCCATTAGCATCACTTAAAATGCTAAACATTTTGGTGCTTTTTGCTTTTTCCTTGCAAAATGTCAGTCTCCTCCTGTGCCTGTCCTTCAAATGTCAGGGAGCCCAGGGGTAAGAGCACACAGGCCCTTGCCATTCTCATCCACTGGGGCTACAGTTCCCCCCTTGCTATTTGCATAGCAAAGGTGAAGGGAGGGTAAAGAGCCACATGAAGTACTAATTACCATACTTTAGTCAGCCTCTCCAAAAACACGTTAATATCGTTAGTATCACTATTAACCCACGCTGGAGGAAGTGCAGCAACACCACCCGCAGCAGCACCCGGGCCCTGGGCAAGAACAGCAGGGCTGCACCCACAGCTGCAGCAGCTGCATCAGAGCAGATGTGCTGGGTTGTACCCAGGCTGAACCCCGGGTGCACACCAAAGCTGTCTGTCACTGCCCTCCTCAGCTGCACAGGGGAGAGAGAACACAACCAAGGTTCACGGGTTGAGATAAGGGCAGGGAGAGATCACTAAGCAATTACTGTCACAGGCAAAACAGAATTGACTTGAGAAAATTAGTTTAATTTATCACCAAAAGGGACAGAGTAGGATAATGAGAAATAAAACTAAATCTTGAAACACCTTCCTCCCACACCACCCTCTTCTCAGGTTTAACTTTGCTCCCAATTTTCTCTACCTCCTACCCTCCTCACATATTCTTAGTTCTCTCTCCAGCAGCAGTTGTGCAGGTTTCTTCTTCCCCTTCTTAAATCCATTACTCCAGTGGTGCTGCCACCATCACCACTTGGCCAGTGGTGAGCCCACCTCAGAGCCAGTGGACATTGGCTGTACTGGACATGAGGGAAGCTTCTGGCAGCTCCTCACAGAAGTCACCCCTGTGGCCCCTCTGCTACCAAAATATTGCCACACAAACCGAATATGGCCAAGATAAAGCAGAATGTAGAGAGGCAGAGATCTGCAACCCATGTACAGCAAAGTATGATTTCTGTCAAGAATATGGCTTTTGGATATAACCCTTGGATAATGTACTGCTTATTTCTGACACTGAACCCTGAGAAGAAAGACTGAAAGGCATTCAAACAGGGGAACTTTTACACAGTTTTGGATCATATTATCATATTTGCATCATAATGTAGCTGTCTCCTCATATGAAGTGGTCAAGCCAAGGCATTAAGTTTAGTAACTGAAAGGTTGAAACAAACATTGCTGGACAGAAGAAAGGAATGTTTATATGAGCATAGCAATGAGCCAGTTGTCTGTGCTAAAAAAATAGTTCCCTCAATTGTGGCATTCCTGAGTCAGGCCCGGGCAGCCAGCAGAAAAAGCTGTGCTACCCCACCTTCTCTGTGGTCTGCACACCCATCTGTTGCAATCATGAGAGGCAGCATCATCTCTGCAATGTAAGAGCCTCTGGAAAGACTAGTTTTACTTGATGAGCCAACAGCAGTCATTCACCTACAGCTAAATTCTCTGTGGTTTTCTGTGCAGTATTTTCCCGAGGTGATCAGCCTGTAAGTCTACTGGAAAAACCTGTGGTGAAACACTAATGGGAAAGCACAAAGTAGCTTTCACCTTGTTATAATCAAGGTCAGAACTTTATTCTGGTAGGCAGTGAATCCCAGCAAGCTCTGCTGAGAAAGGAACCACCTGTGCTGTTTCCCACTGAAGGTTTTACAATGTGCCAACATGTTTCAGGAAAAAAAAAAAGAAACCAAACCAAAGACATCTGTGCAGCCTATCTTAAAAATCCACAAGGAAAGTCTAGGTTCTTTGGTCCTTTGAACAAAAGTTCCCATTGCTTTCTTAAGGAATAAAAGGGGGCTGACTCTCTCAAATGCCTGAGGTCTTTTGCAGCCTTATAGGAGGACCTGACTGAACACCAACCTTCTCTCTCCTCCCTGAATTTTTTGGACTTCTTTTAAAATCTTATTGTTTCACGTTATTATTGAGTTTGTCTGTTTTTACAGCAGCATCCCTTAAGGAAAGCTACCAAAGCACACCAACAGTGCTTGTTGGGGGAAAAAACCAGAGAAACATAACTTGGCGTTTTAAATTGTTCTTATAACAAGCTCATTGGTGGAACTATCACTGTCCTATTTTATTCCTCCTTCAGCAAGAGGGGAATAGCTGTTTCTGTTGCTTATTTTGTTTCCTTCATATTTGAAAAAGGGCAGGTATGCAACCAACAATTTATGTTTCTTTGTCCTCTTACGTGACTTTTNCATGTTTCAGGAAAAAAAAAAAAGAAACCAAACCAAAGACATCTGTGCAGCCTATCTTAAAAATCCACAAGGAAAGTCTAGGTTCTTTGGTCCTTTGAACAAAAGTTCCCATTGCTTTCTTAAGGAATAAAAGGGGGCTGACTCTCTCAAATGCCTGAGATCTTTTGCAGCCTTATAGGAGGACCTGACTGAACACCAACCTTCTCTCTCCTCCCTGAATTTTTTGGACTTCTTTTAAAATCTTATTGTTTCACGTTATTATTGAGTTTGTCTGTTTTTACAGCAGCATCCCTTAAGGAAAGCTACCAAAGCACACCAACAGTGCTTGTTGGGGGAAAAAACCAGAGAAACATAACTTGGCGTTTTAAATTGTTCTTATAACAAGCTCATTGGTGGAACTATCACTGTCCTATTTTATTCCTCCTTCAGCAAGAGGGGAATAGCTGTTTCTGTTGCTTATTTTGTTTCCTTCATATTTGAAAAAGGGCAGGTATGCAACCAACAATTTATGTTTCTTTGTCCTCTTACGTGACTTTTGTGTGCAGAAGCTGTAACCCATAATATTACCTTTTGGTTTAATTTGCAAAGTTTTTGTTTTCACATTTGTATTTCCCAACTACTTGTTTCTACTTTTTAGAAAGAGTAGAACTTGGCCAGTAACTAAGCACTTCTACAGCAGTTACAAAACATTAGACCTCAACAACATCAGGTCAACAAGTTTGTTGGCACTGAAACCAGTATTGAGTGGCCTTTGAGGGTTGTGTGCAATGCTACAAAGGACAGCTACATAAACTACAGCTGGAAAAGAAAATCCACAGCGAATTAAAACTTATGGGACTAATGAGGTCTGGATGGACATGTCCCTGAACATCATGGCAAAATTAATATACTATCAGGCAAATTAAGCTGATAAAATGAAAATTAAAAAAATAAGATATCCTCTTGGGAATGTAGGAAGTAAATATCTGTTAGTGACTTCACTACTTTCCTTACAGAATACAGCCCTGAACAATTTATTTTTACCTTCTCTGAGATTACAAAGCAGCAGCATGAGGAAAAGCTGCAATGCCTTCTGCCTGTTGCCCAAGGCCCTGGTGCATCCAGGGCCATACGTTGTGCCAGTTCTGCAAACCTTTCACACTTAAGATTCCCTGCACAGGATATAACCACGTGCCATGAAATGGCCAAAGATCACTGTGCTGCATGCAAGAGAGGGGCTGTTAAAAAGTGCTGGCAGAGACACTCAGAAGTGGATTTAAAGATGGTAAGAAAAAGCTGAAAATGACCTCTGCATTACTTGCTTCTTTAGATAGATCAAAAAACTGAATCATTACTGGGTCTAACCACATGTAAGGGCAACAGAGCAGGCACTGCATTTATGGCCCAAAAGCACATTATTATTCTAATAGTAGAGTGGCCTGCAGGCAGCCTCTTTATGCTGTACTTGTCTACCAGATCTCTGACCTTGAAATTCTGAGATAAACGTTTAAAGTGCAGCAAATTCCAGTTTTTTGTAAACAATTAAAAGAAATTGGAGTCGTGCATTGATGGAAGAGCTTAGGCTCAAGCTAAGATGCTTCAACTGACTCAAAATGTCTCCCTACTGGTTCTCATAAAGAATAAACCTTGTACCATACCTGAGGGAAAACAAAACCTAACTCCCTTTTTATCATTTGGTGTAAGATACCAAGTGACTTGAACGATTTGCAGTAACCACAGGTGTCTACATGGTACCTTTTTGTGCCTTTCAGATGGTGAATACTTCAGCATATTTGAAAGCTTTGCTGCTCACCTGTTAAGCAAACACATAGCAGACAAAAACTGTAGTTCATTCAAAAATAAAGAAGTCATTCCATGGTCTCCTTTAGCTCCATCCTAAGCAGTCTTCTTCAGCACAGTCCAACATTTCTAATCCAAGGTGTAGGAAATTTTGCTCCCTAAATGTTTTCTCAGTCTTGTAGAGAGCTACTCTATGGCTGACAGGTCCTTCCTGTCCCATTAAGTTCCCAGCCTAATTTTCAGTAGAAGTCCCCCACTCACCACCCACACAACACACCCCCTAAAAAAGAAAAGAGTATTTAGGTCTTTTGGCTTTATTTTCCATTTTATCCCCACCACCAAATGCAAGACTGGGATTAGGCAAGGGCTGAGTAACCACATAGGATTGCTAACTGGTTTCATCTTTGCATAAAATAATCACTTTATTCATTATCAGCTTAGACCAGATTCAGACATGCTTCAGAAGAACAACAAAAAAAAAATCAAATTTTTTCTCAATCAATTGAACTACCCACCAACAGTCATCAGTAGCTGAGATGGGAAAAAAAACATGTTTGAGAGTATTGATGACAGTTCTTCATTTTTATTGGATGTACATCAGCATGTACAAATACTAAATGTTCCTCCACAAAACAAAGGTTCGATTAAGCAGAAAAGATGTTTTAAAATAATAATAGCTCTCTGCTGGGCTCCAGTGACACCTACTGGTAAATAAAGACGTTACCAAACATTTCTTGAAAACGTAGCATTAATTTATGCACCCACCCTTAAGGTCACTAATAAATTTTTTTGGCAGCTCAGGCTCTGAACCATGCTACAGTTCAGTGATAGAGTTAATGAAACAGTGTATTTTTCAAAACAGGACTTGGACTCCACCTGATTATTAACTACCTGAAACTGCCTTTCTAGCACTTTAAAGGTATTTTGAAGTCATAAGTCTTGCTACTGGCAGCAGTAGATTAAGATAGGCTAGTGGATTTTAGGCTTACTAGACTACACTGGGACATGGTTCTAATGGTTTCTAATGGTTAATATCATTAATAAAGCTATTGTCAAAAAGCAGTAATTTAGTGCATCTCCATTCACTTTCCATTACATGCCTTTTAGCACAGATTCCAAAAATAAAGATCTCACCAGTACCACAACTGGCTGAGCTCATGGCTTGGCTTCTGACACAACCCTGTTGTTTGTAGTGCTGAACTGGTTTGTGACAGCTGTGTCAGTCTGGGAGGTCACACAGATATTTCTGAATGCAACTTCAGCAGGACTTGTAAAAGAATAAATACCAATAAACTCCCTAAGTGACAGCTGGGGGACTGTGATTCAAATAAGCTGTTTCCAGTGGCCTTTTAGCAAAAACTGGAAGGAGAAACTCTGTCTATGATGGAAATACAGTTGCCATATTTCTACATGCTTTTTGATCAGATAATGCAGCAAAGGATAACCAGGTTTTTTTAGATAATTGAGATTTTTTTTTTTCCAGAAAAACAAAATATTATATACTACAACTCTTCCAAAAAATCCACATGATGCAAGGCTTTACCCACAGAAAATGGATTCAATTTGCATGATGTACATTCAGAGACACCACAGCTGCCAGCTGGAACATACAGAAGCACCACAACAAGCAAAAGCAGTCCTACTGCTCTGAGCACCAGACTCCATCCACATGAGGCTTCACCACATAAACCAGTTCAGTGCATGGGCATGAATGTTTCTGCTTAAAATAATCTGTGATCAAGGGATTTCTTCAGAGGTTGACAGGGAAGTAACGTCTTCAAACCTGTCTTGCCAAACCATTGGCGATGGAGGTCTAGCCCTTCACATTGCTTTAGGGAACTTGGCCCTTGTTATCTCTAGAAGGCTTAGAGTTGTCTCAGTTTCATGGCTAAGACTGAAGTACTTTCAGATGCAGCTGAACAAAAACACATCAGATTTTTCTCTTTGTCTTACAAATCCTTGTTTCAAGGAACTGAAGCTTCCTGTCCAAAAGCCTATTTTGTGAAATCTGCCAGTCTCCAGTGCAAACTGTCCCAAGACAGGACAAAAGCTGTGTGGAGTAGTGAGTCAGCATGGCAATGACCATCCACCACCACAAAACAGCACAGCTCTCAAAGTATCAGCCCAGGCATCTCAGATCAAAGAATGCACAGATTTTTTGAGTGCCAAACTTCAAGCTGAAAAATCACTCCTGATGGAACACATCAGCCAGATTTGAAGAGGCAGGAATATTGTTATAAATTACTAGAGAGCAGACAGACAAGAGCAAGGCAGCTTAGTTCTGTGGTAGAATACTTGCCAATTAAATGCTGATTCCAGTACTCAATAACAAAAAGCTTCAAGTTAGACTAAAGAAAGAACAACTTCTAAAGGAAGTGTAAAGCCATTTTTATAAGTCAGGCTAGAAATCTGTTAAGTGACAGTTCAACACTGATTTTTACAAACATGACCCTAATAATGACTTCACAAACCTGTGTACATAATTAGAATAAGAAGATATAAGAGCAATGGCCATATGTTGCAGCTTGAACAACTGGTCAAAGAATCTAATCGGTTTTGAACTTGATGCATTAAACTTCATCAGAACAGAACTATGCATGAATCCTATGGAAATCAGATGCACAGCTGTTACTCTCTGACCCTTTGCATTCAGGCCCAGACTTCACAGAAGTTGTGGTTAAGTGCAGTGTCAGGCAAACTAGTAGGAAGTCATCCTAGTGACAAGCAAATGCAAATAAAGAGATGCATATAGAAAAAATAAGACCATAAAAATCAGAGTTTGTATTCATACCTTGATGAAGCAGAGATTCACATAATAGATATTAGGATTAATGCTTCTCACAAGTTAGATGTTCATTTGTCCAGATGTAGAGCAAAAATATTTAAATGAAATTGAGAAAAATAGATTCAAAAATAAGTGGGAACCTTTTCTTGGCATGGAAATATCAGTAGCTTGGCAAATGAGGGAAGCCCAAGTAACCTGTTTCCAAGTTTCCCTTTAAACCCAGTAGTTTAAATTTCTCAGTATTTCATAAAAGGCAAGCCCAAAGATATCTTTTATGTGAACAGAGGCTGTGCTGNTTTCATAAAAGGCAAGCCCAAAGATATCTTTTATGTTAACAGAGGCTGTGCTGTCTTCTTAAAGCTGCAGGGTTAGAGGCAGATTTTTCCTGCAGCTGCAGAATGAAGTCAACAAGCCCACTCTGTTCCAGGGTTGCTATTCAGAACCTTTTGGGCAGCAGTGAAAGAAGATCACATTAATTTCATGCTGGTTTTGCTGCTTTACAAAGATATGAGCAGCCAATGCAGAAACAAATCATGCCTGGACTGCAGGGGAGGAAGATGTGTCCAATTCCTCAGGAAAACAAGGTATGGGAGATGTAATCAAGTACAACTTTTACCAATCCATGTCTTAGTTCAGAAGACTTTTGGTGCTGTGGCAATGCTTTTGTAACAGCCAATATTCTGGCTGAGTTACAGACACTGAGCTCCATGTACAAGTAAATACCACATGAGTAGGGCCCCTGTATCCCTACTGGAACAGATTTTACAGACATTGGCCTCTGTTCTATCAACAACACTTCACCTGTGGCCAATGTGAGTTCTTAGCATTGTGTTCTGCATCTAACATTACTCCTGAACTACAATCCAACACACTTGTTTTACAGTGTGAATGCAATAAGAGAAATTCCAACTGTGGATATAGAAAGACAGGCAGGGGAGCAAGGTGCCCAGAGAGGCTGTTCTCATCCGTAAGGGTTTTCAAATCTAACTGGATAAAGCCCTGAGCAATTTGGTCTTGAGCTAAGAGCCGACCCTGCTTTGAGCAGGAAGCCAGATGAGAGACCTCCTGAGGTCCCTTCTACACAGGACTA
>VYZS01066164.1:6397-23146 GCA_013400695.1 Neodrepanis coruscans | reverse complement strand
CTCCCCAAGGAAGTGGTCACAGCCTCACCCCTGACAGAGTTCAAGAAGCCTTTGGGTGATACTCTCAGGTGCATGGTGTGACTCTTGGGGATGGTCCTGTGCAGGGCCAGGAGCTGGACTTGATCCTTGTGAGTCCTTTCCAACTCAGCATATTCTGTGATTTTTTAACTGTTTCTGACAGTCCACAGTTGTCCTCAAGTACAGTAAAAGCCTTTCAGTGAGTGATTCAGCTGCTCACAAATAGTTACCTGGTGTTATCCCATACAATAAAGTAGATTTGCAAAACATTCAGGTGGGAGTAATAGAGAGAACACATAGAGGATCTTCTGCTTTTCCACAGCAGCAGCTGAAGAGCCCATGCCAAAGAGCACTAGATGGCTTCATTTACCAGATAACTGAACTATCAATATCTGTAGTGACTGGATAGATAGGAATTTTGTATCTATTGGCTTTAATTGTCCAGCCCAAATCACATTAGCTGTTTCAGAGTTGATCTAATCCTCTAGCAAGATTCAATTTGATTGTGGAGAGAGCTTTTAAGCACAGTATAACTAGCAGACTGCAGCCTTATGTGGCTCACAAAGCTCTGAGAGTAATACCAGCATCTTTATGGAGTGCCTCATGGCACAGACACTGTAGCTTGTAAAGGTAAAAATCTTTCAGCTCCTGGGCTGCTGCTTTTTCACTGAGGTCTTTCCAATACTAAATTTTAATCACTTAGAAAGTGCAAAGTGCAAGTTTAGCATCAATCACTTCACAATAGCTTATCTTGGCTCTTTACTCCCCTCTCCTCTGAATACCATTTAAAAGTGGTATCTACAACATCAATATTTAACCACCAGGATTTTTCCTTATCACAAGGATGGCGATTGCTGTACACGTGGGCTAAATCACAGTGCCTAGACAGTTGATAATAATGAAAGCATCTTTCAAGATGAGGCACTTGATTGCTGCTCCAAAGCTTACGGGTGAGAGAAATGTGTAATCTATTCTTTTCATTGTATTTGAAATGAAGACACTTGCTTAAATATTAGTCATCTGGATTTATATAGCTCATTTTTAGAACCGGGTTAGCACCTGGCAATCCAGCCTGAGTAAGCATCAGGCTAGCCTAGTCACAGGCCCATTTGATTTCTTGTTCCTTTCTTTGCAATGTGTGACAGATTTCTTTTTTTCTGACATGATTTCCTTCCTACTTCACAGGAGAGCAGCTGCTTGATGGCAGCCCAGAGAAGGGAAGCACCCTGGCAGCAGTGCCCCCCTCCCAGTGCAGCTGGGCAGCAGGGCTGGTCCCTGTGCCAACACTGCTCTGCCATATTTTGTCTCCCTCAGGGCAACAGGGTACAAGAAAACAGAGTGGCAAAGTACTTAATTTTCTGGTTGTGATACAAAGATCAAGGTAATTTTCAATACTACTGTCCACAACATTTTCCTGAACATTGAGAGATTTTTCCTGCTAGAAAAACCATCGCTCTCTGCTTTCCCAGCTGTCTTTGTACTTCCTTTCCCAAGTGTTTCACTGTTGGTTTTTCTCTGCCTTTGCCTTGATTTTCTGCAGTGTAGCACAAGTATGTAGCACAAGTACAAAGCATGCTCCTGGCAGAAAAGACACTGAAAAATTCTGCCTGTCCTCTGCCTGACGAAAAGCTGTGCAAAACCCTTCGTGTCTTCTGCACATCTAGAGATAGCACTGATAAAGACAAACAGCCAAATGACTATATTTAATGATTTATTTTTCCTTGGGGGAAGTGCTGAGGATACTAGATATACTTTGTAACACTGCTCCCAGAAGAGTTTATATAAGAAGGGAGATGAATTAATAGGCAGCCTGATAGGGAGAAACAAATTGGTGAAAATGCATAAGCGTTAAGGAGATTTGCTGGAATACCAAATACCCAGGAACTAGTCCATGTCTCTGCACCCAGTAAGCACATACAGCACTGGTGAGGTCTGTCCCACTGCACAGGGACTGTCTCTCCAGAGACCACCAGCACAACTATCGTTCTCCAGAAGTGATCCATGCATCAGGGATCGCAGGAACACTGACATGGAAGGCAGCTGGCAGAGCTGAAGGCACTAGGTGTGCCAAACATGAAGATACATGGCTGGAAATTAGGAGGAGCTTGGATGGACCGGATAAGGATAGGGAGCACTGATTTATATGAAAAGAAAGAGGTGAGTCTTACCCTCTATGTGCATTAGTGGGAAAACTGCTCACTTGCTATTAACTCCTGACATGCCTCTGATTTTTGGAACAGTTGCAAATAATTTGCTTTGGAGCACTCAGATCTCCAAGCTGTATACTTGGTGTAAAAGTTGTTCATGCAACTCAAGGTGCAGCACATAGCTATGTCTCTGTAGGAAAGCATTTCTGAGGGCTAGAGGATTAGGAAACCATTTAAAACTAAGGAATCATATATAATACAACGAAAGGAGGGGATTTCTCTGGCTTTCTTCCAAAAGCCAAGCATTATTCACTGATCAGAAAACAGATCTCCATCTCTAGTGAGAACATTTCTTCCTCCATTTGTTAAGTGGAAAATGACAAACGAGCCAGCTGTGCCCTCTCCCATATCCTTTCTCCTTCTGTCTGTCCAGGCATTTCTGTTGCTTTGCCCTCCTTCATCGCACCACAACTGTGCCAGTGGCTACTTACTCGGCACCGCCAGCAACCTTGGGGGCGGTGGAGGTGGAGGAGGCGGTGGTAACAGTGGAGGTGGCCTGCACTGGCAAATTTCCTGGCAGCTCTCTGTAACTTTCTCTGCTACAGGCTTGGAGCATGACTTCTGGGGCTCACCCTGAGTGATCTGTGAAGAAACAAGTCATTGCATGAGCAGCAGAATAGTGACAACTGATTTTTCCATCAATGTATTTCTTAAACTTGAGTACCTGAGTGGCACCTCAGATGTGCATTGAGAACTGAGCTTAGTTTCTCACTAAGATGATTACCAGAGTGTCTTTTTCCTACATGGTCCCTAGTTTTTATCTTTTATTTCTTTTTACTTAATACAATATCTTCATGACCTCTGTCCCTCTGCCAAATTTGGTTGAAATTGGCCAGCTGTTTTTTGAGTTATTATGAGGTAAGGAGAAGGCAGGCAGCGGCAGACAATATGATTGCGTAAGCCTTCTTTCCTTAGGAAAGCCATCTAGCAGCATGCATTATTCACAGGGTCATTGCTGCAAGCCAAAGAGAGCTAATAAAAATTACAAGACAGTTAGGGTCAAGATTATGTTCATTTTCCTTATGGCAGAACTGAAAGCCAGAGGACATGTCTCCTCTGCTTTGCCAGCATCACTTTGAAGTTCAGTGGTGTCACAGGGTGTTTCACTTCTCACCATGAGGAGAGGGACCCCACATTTTACTCATCTGTGAACCACAGCATGGTGGACCACACGGTTAAAATGGAAATGCCACATTTTAGCCTAATGTAACACATGCAGAGTTTGCTAGCAATAAAACTGAAGAGGAGGAACTGCAGAACCCAAGTGTAGGCATCACTTGGCAATGGACAATGATTTAGCCAGTACTGGTATATAATATATTCAATAGCTTGATCTAGTAATGACAAGGATCATTTATTAACAGCATGTTTTTCTTATCATCGGTAGTTTACATAACTAAGGATTTAAGGAATATTCAGTAAAATTCCTACTATAATGCTACAAAATGGAGTCAGTCCCTAATGAAAAGGAAATTTGCTGAGCATCACAGAATCTTCTGAGAGGTATTAACTTCAGAGGTCTTTAAGCCAGCTCTTTTTGAATTACTTATACTGAGATGAAAAATACTGGATACAATTTTAAGAAGACAAAGTGAAGCGTAAAAGATTAATAAGCATGTTATCTAACAAGCACTTTGAATGTAAGTATCAGGTGACCGCCTGAGACAGACTTGTGTCTTGCTGAAGCTAAAGACAGTTATGCTAGCATTCAACTATTGCCTTGTACAGTTTGGTCTCAGGCGAGTTATTGTCCTAATAGTTTTGGCCTTATATCATCTTCTTTAATCAGCTTTTTTCCAAGATATGTCCATCCTTACAAAAGAGGATGTCTCAATTCATGCTTTCTGATCTGTTTTAGGCAGGCTTCTTCTGCCCCTCTGTCTATCCCCAGGGTCACCCAGGGTTGCTTTCTCCCTGCTTCTCTCTCCTGTCCAGGCTTTGCTTCCCTTCCCTGCCAAGTCTGGGCACACAGTCTATCTCCTCTACCCTTTCAACCCTAGCCCCTAGCACAACCAGCTTGCCTCTTCACTACCCAGAGCTGGGTACCAAGGGGGCTGCACTCTCTCTTGGCTGTAGGAAAGCTGTACACAGTAATTTTTTATATTTCTGAGAGACAGGGCTAATTAAAACAACATCACTGCACAAAGGACATGTTAACATGCGTAGGAGGTTTCTAAATGCAGAAAGACGCATTACTCCGGCCTCAGGGAAATGGAGGTAGGGCTTTGTTGATTAAATATAGGGAGGGAAGAAAGAATAGAAAAGTCTACGTGTAGCTGAGTTGGAAGGACAGCTCAGCACAGCAGAAGGCAGAAATCTCAGTTCTTTAAACAGCTTGTCGAAATCTATTCCCAAACATAGGGAAAAACAAATCCAGCACAAGTGATTTCCAACTTTCCCCTTCACCATCAGGTAATAAACAGTATGAGGATGGTTAAAGATCATACAAAACAGCTTCCAGCAACTTACACAAACTCTCTGAACACTAATGAATCAAAGTGACTCGGCTGCATAATCCCTCATGACTGGTAATAAATCTGTCTGCTAAGCAGGTTTATTTATTTTTAAAATAAGTGATCCTAGGCAGCAGAAAATCCTCCCTACTGCCTCAGCTCTTCCAACACTGTTCACATGTGAGGTTGGAGTGCTAGGCATGCTCCCAAGAGGAGCCCTGTGAGAAGAACATCCACTCCAAGTGGCCATGGCACATGTGGGGTGCCTTGTTGTTGAATGGGTGTTACATTTCCTGTGCTGACAGAAGGAGGTAGAGTAACATCTCTCCACTTGTCCCCTTAACTGATTAGGAAGCAACTATCAACTCCTAGCTACAACTACTGTCTCCTAATTAGATCCTTGGTTATTGGATCCTATGAGCTCACTACAGTCTCACAGGAGCCAGTGTGATGGAGAGGATAGACACAAGGAAGAATAACACTGAGCAGACTTGGAGCCAGCTTCATTTGCAAACCAGAAGCAGCTTTGTGTATGTAAGTCTGAAGATGGTGCTGGTATGGCAAACCTACACTGACTTATTGCTCTAACTTAATATCAACCAGAACCAAAGGCTTGCTCTGTCTTTTTTTTTAGAGCTATTGACTGCTTTTAAATCCCTGGAGGCTCTCCTACCTTAGGCTAGTAACAGAGTGTCCTCAGAAACCAGTGGATAATTTTCTCAATTACTTTGCAGACAAGATTAAGCCTGTACATGACCTGCTCCTGTCTACTTCAAAAATTTTATTTTTGGAGGGGTGGGGAAAAAAAAAAAAGTTGCTTTGTCTCTCAATACCTTAGCCTGAACCTTTATCAAAATTTCCCATGATCGCTTTTAAATAGTTGGGGAAGAACTGACATTTAAAAGCATGGGCTTTATCACCTATTTGTTTCCCTTCTCTTGTCATTGAATAAAACGTCTGGTTGTTAGAAGATACTTGTAGGAACACAGATATTACCTTGACGTGGGCTTGTCTTAGACAGTTTTAAATAAAAAAGATATTGTAAACTGGCTGAAATTTGGCAGGAAAAGGAAAGAATCAAATTGAATTTGAGGGCCTGGAGGAGGAAAGAAAGAACCAAGGACTGCTGTGAGAAGACAGAATAGTAACAGTAACATAAAACAGTAGGTAACAGTAGCAAGATAGAATTAGGTAAAATTGGCTCCTTTCCAAGGGGGAAAAAAAATCCTCCTGTTGATGTCTATTTTTTTTCTTATGAAAAAAATGAAGGCTACAGGTAAGCGAAACAAATCACTAGAAAAAACGCTTTAGGGAACAATCTTACTCTGGCAGAAGATGATGAAATTATACTCCATGTTTCTTCCTTACTGTCTACAATTCAAGGTAAACTGCCTTTACAGCATGTGGCAGGACTAAAAAGGCATGTTGAAAGAAACTAATCTTTCTCTGGCCAGGTCTGCTAATTGGATATGGCCTCAAACTTTATTGCTTGTGTGTTCTGCTGGATGCTTCCATGGTCCCAGAATGGCTTTGGAAGCGCTTCAAAGGTAAGATGTAACTAGAAACCCACCAGGCTGCCAGGCAGTTCGTAGCACAGAGGTTGCCTCGGCAAAGTGTAACCTCCAGAGGTGGACCTCGCAGGGCTTGCTCCCTAGCTGTTATCTCTGCACCTTCCAGCCATTCCTCTGGGCGCTGCATTTGCCATGAACCTGTCTTCCCCAGACTGTCAAAAACTTGGTTGCTTGTTTGGCAGGAGGCTTTCTTAACACACTCAGTAGCTGGCCAGCCTAGACTTATGTTGCCTGGACTTCAAGCTGATGCATTTTTTTTCTCTGCTCTGAAAATACATAGAGTTGACTTTATGGATTTTTGCATTTGATGTGAACATGTTTTGCATAAAGGACAAATGTTTTAAAGTATTTATGGAAATGAAAATCTGATCCACAAATGTCCAGGGAAAAGCAAGCAGAAAGTGGTAACTGGTGGTTTCTTTTGCAGTCTCTGTTGAAGTTTGTGCCTGTGGCATATTTCTCTTCAATCCAAGATTTCCTTTAGAAACAGTGGTCCTAGTCCTGCTTTGCATAGAGTGGAGGAATAAATCTGCATATGGTCAGAGCTGTTTAGTATTTCATAAAGTCCCATGGGATTGCAGCAGTCCACGAGCATGTTCTACAGAGTGGGATGGGAAAAGAGGATTAATACAGTCCCCAGAGGGTGGCCCTCTTGAGACTTTTTTAATCAGGTAAAAAGAGGAAAAAAGAAAAGTGCAGTTGACTGAAAAGGCGCAGAGACCTTTAAAAGCCTGCTGATGTGGCAAGAGCTTTGTCTCTTGGAAGCAGTCTACAGACATGAGATCTCAGCACCACTGCATAAATCCCAGGACAGCCCTGCATAATTCACATCAGAGTTAATCCAGATCCATGTTTATGAAAGCAGAAATAACGTGACCCTGCTATTTATCATGACCCTTAGTGATCTGTTTTTTTAATTATGTCAAAAGCCTTAGACAGAATCATCCCTTTCTTCTTGTCACAGAACTGGCTAATGAGAAAAGATTGTGGGGTTTGTTTTTGTTTTTAATAAGATAAATGCTTCTCCTTTGATTACTATCTGACTAATTCTCTTAATTGTTTCAAGGCAGGGCCTAAGGAGGGAATGCAAAGAAGCGGGAGGAAAGGCCATGCCACACATAAGTCATTGCAGGGACAAACGGGTGAAGAGGGGCTGGGAACATGATGACAGCTAGAGATGGAGCAGGGGCAGGGAGCAACATGATGCAACATTACAGAATCAACCAAAGAGAACATGGCTTGTGAGACTTTGAAGGTGAGAGCAAGGATTATGACTCAACATGGGGAAGAGAGTCATGTGAGAAGCTAAAAAATGAAAAGTTTCAATTACAGGAAGGATGGAAGGCTGGCATACAGGTGAGTTATCCACACCTGCTCTTTCCACTGGTACCTGCTGAGAGGAGCCCTAGATAAAGCCTAGTTTTGTGACAACTGGAAAAAAGCTTGTGCAGTAATAGCTTCGTTGCTTGCTCTTCCACAGAACAGGCAATAAAACAAGTTGATGACTGGGACAACAAAACTTCCAAATTACTGCAAGGAAAGGCTGGGGTCCCTGGCTTTTGCACTTCTTGGAGTCTGTTTCAATTTTTATAAACATAATTATTTTTGAGAAATTGTCTTAGATCATCTGAGTAGTTTGCCAGGAAGATGTTTATGAAAGTTTTTTTGTCTATTCAATTATTATACCCATTATACTGATTATAGGAGAGAGGTTGCACAAGGCATCTCTTTTCACACAACTGTGCTTCCCTGAAAAAAGTTGTTACAGTTTTAACTTAAGCTTAGCTACCTGGACACTTGAGCAGGACAGGAGAACGACAGTGCTGCCCGGCATTTTTGTGATGGGGGAATTGGTCTAAAGGAGGTTGTTTTTGTTATATTTCTGCTCATTTTAATCCGTAAGGAGCACAAATCCCCTTTGTCATTCATGGCAAAAGACAAGATGCTAAAACAAACACCATCTCTCTTTAATCTCTTGGAGTCACTAAGTTTAGATCAGGGAGTAAAAGACGTGGAGTCTCCCCTGTGTTTTCTCCAAGAAAGAAACTCTAATTGGTCTGCTCTCGAACAGCACTTGGCTGGCTCATCAATCACTTCTCTGAAGACACATATTACAAATAAACTTTAAAATATCGAATTGACGCATTTGAGTTGAGCTTTGCTGCCTTTCCGAGTCTCCAAACTGGATGGGTGCTCTTCCTCACCATATACCAATTTCTCCCAGTCTCTCTTGTTGGTCACCCCACATTACAATCAAGGTCACACAACACCACAACATCGGAGTTGGCAAAAGCTGATTCAGCCCTTAACCCAGAGAATCCTCAATTCCAAATCAACACCGAAAATCCAAGGCAAGACATGACCGCCGGGGCTTCGCTCTGGCACTGCCTCTTTCCGTGCATTTTGCCACCTACAGCAAAATGCTCTTCCCAATCCCCTGGCCGCCAACGAGCCGAAGAAAGTCAACTCCATCCTGCTCGAACCTAACACTCTCGGACCGAGTTAAGCGCTCCGGGGCTGGCACGGGCCGCCCGTCCCGCACACCCGCCGTTCCGCAGCATCCGCCAAGAGGGGCCCGCGCCGGGGAGAGCAACAGCTCACCCTGCTCAGGGGCCGCCTGCGCGACCACCGCCCCGCCACGGCCTCCTCCCCGCAGTGCCTCGGGTGCCGGAGGTGCTCTGCCAGCGGCCCCGCTCTGTCCCCGACTCGGCCCCGCCGCCCCCCGCGCCCGCAGCTGCGAGCAGGCTCGGGCGGCCCTACCTGGAGGGACCCCCAGAGCGGGTGGAGGGCACAGTGCAGCAGCAGGGAGGACCAGCAGCAGCGAAGCAGCCCCAGCAGCTGCCGGAGCAGCATCCCTCCGGGGCGGGCGGGGGCGCGTGCTCCGGGCGACCTGGGGAGGGAGCAGAGCGAGCCGGCGGCAGAGGCGTTGGCTCGCACCCATGCCCGGAGCGCGACTGTCCCAACTTTAATTCTAGAGGGGAGGGAGGGAAGGCGGGAGGGAACGAGGAGGGGAGGGAGGCAGGAAGATGGGCGGGTGGGGAGGGGAAAGAGTAGTCGGGAAAACCCAGAGCTCTGCAAGTCCCGGCTCTCTCAGCAGGGAGACGCGCCTCCACCTCCGCCCTGCCCGCCTCCCTAGCCGCCCACTCCGCCGGCCGCCGCTGGCAGCCTGGTCGTTCCGGGGGCTCCCCGGCCGGCCCTCACCGCTGAGCCCGGGGCTCCCTCACACCCGGGGGTGTGCGGGCAGCAGGAAAAGTTTGGAGCTGGGCGCGGGGGAAAAGGGGCTGGGGCTGGGACCGGGGCCGGAGGGGAGAGGCGTGGGGAGCAGTGCGGCCGCGTAGCCTGGAGGTTGCATCTCCCCCTTAGCTGCCGCCGCTACTGCTGCAGTGATTTTTCAAGCTCATCGAGGCAGTCACTTCTGAGCACGGCTCCCCTCGTCTCTCCCTCTCCGCCCGGGCTCCTCCCGGCGGCAGCTGCCCTCCGCTCAGCCCCGGTAGGGGCGGCCCCCGGGCGGCTCGGGGACCTCCGGTATCCGGGAAGCACCGCACCCGCTCTCCGCGCTCTCAGCGCAGTCGAGAGCGGAACCGAGCAAAAGGGGAAGTGCGGGATCAACTGGCACCCCCAGTCCTGAGGGAGCTTCATCCCGAACTGCGGCCAGGTGGTTTTGGGGTTGGTGGTTATTCGTGTTTCCCCCTTCCCTCACGAGTGATGCAAGGGCTTGTCCTGTGACAAGCTGGAGCTGGGACTGGGTCACCCCGATGTCTCTGGGATGTAATAGGGAAGCCGCTTCATGGCTTTTCTATTTCAGTGTTCTAAGAAATATGTAACAGGGTTGCAGGGAAGTGAGTAGACTACCTCCCAATATGAAGGCACTGCAGCCCGGTTTCCCCGCAGGAAAGAAACAGTAGAAAATCAAGGATAAAGATGATTTTGAGCGAAACAACAGCTCTGTGAATGGTGGCTGTTGATGGAAGTTGGGCTTTTGTGGGCATCAGGATGACGATAAAACATCTGCTCTTGGGTCAATGGCACAGGGGTCCTGTTTCCAATGTTTCAAGTGCAGTAAGCATATGGGCTGGAACAAAATACTGGATACAGGATTTATATTTCATATCCAGGGATGAGTGAGTTTGAGGATACTGAATTTAGTTTTTCTTTGTATTTCTTGCACCCACCGAGCTAAGTTTAATAATCAGTTTCATAAAAATCTGTTCCGAGAAGCAAGAATGGAAATACATTATCCTCTCAGCTGATACACAGCTAAAATTCTCTTTTCTTACCATTGTTACACCAACATCTCCATTTCAGCCCCAACAGGTGCTGGTTTAATTGTCAGGACTATCAGGCCCAGCACCATCTTACAAATGAGAACAGCATCCAGGAATTTAATGGTGTTACACCTGAGTTGAGGTAACAACCTAGGCATTTATTTGTAGATCCACATTCTGTAGTTTTGTAAGGGCAGAATACAGAGAGGTAGAGACATTAAGACCTTGGCTATGGGCAGTAATTGTACAGCAAATATATTTTCTGTAATGATGCTGAAAAAGATGGTGTCCTTTTCTGTAAGTCTACTGTGTAATACACAGGGCTTAATATATTGTGCTCATTCAATTATAGTTTTAGTGAGCTGGAGTCACAAGCAACAGCAAAGCTTTTCAGGCTTTCTGGTGATTTCCTGAAGGTATTTCAGCACTTGGTCACAGTACAGAACATAATAAATTGCACCATCTGTATACATAGTTCATGGTTCTTGACAGAATGAGAGATAAGGCTTTAGGCATTGTATGTCAAAAAAATACAACACAGATTTATTTTCTTTCAGTATTTACAATGCCTTAATGTCTGAAGAACTGTGGATTTGCCTGCCATTAGCAATTGTCCAAGTAGCTATTTGTCCATCTCAAAGTGCTGTTCCTGTGGTTCAAAGGCAACCCAGGGAACTGAGGAGACAGAGCCAAAGTCAACCCACAGTCGCACGGAAGTAAGTGCAATCAGAGATATTGTTCTGACACAAACAAGAGCAGAGTTTGGCCCAGGTAATCAGCATTCTTTCTGTTGCATGCTGATAATGGACAGTTCCCTTGGGAAAGTGATTGGGCTGCAGATATATTAAATCCAGCCTTTCGATCTAGTCATCTGGTCCACACAGAGACATATTTCCTGTTAGTGTGAATGGCTGAAGAGAGGGCTGAATATGTGCTCTGTTCTTGCCCATATGACACAAGTGCTTTTCATTAATTACATTGGCTTCTCTTCTGTAGTTTCTATGGAGAGAAAATAGAGTCCAGGAATTTTTTCCACTTCTAAGAAAGATAAGTGATATAATGCTTGCAAGACTGTAGGCCCTGAATCAATGACAGGCTTGAAATATGTTTTGGTTAATAACACATTAAGTATTTTGCAGTACCAGGACTGGTGTGCAGAAGAACATGATGATTTGTCTGCAGTGGTTACACTACTGAATGCTGAGAAGGATAATTGCTAGGGCTACTATCCCTGAACCAGAACCACGACTTCCTGGGTTGTAGTCCCCCTACCAGCCACAAATTCTCTGACACTTTGGGCATATTTTTAAAACTACCTACATCAGGTTCCCTGTCTGCCAAAACAGTATGACCAGATCCAGCTACCTGAAATTCATATTGTGTTGGGTGGCAAAAGTAGTAACAGAGTCCTGTCCTCCAAAATATGTTTAGCACATAACAGAAATCATGACCAATACCTGTTCCTTTGCTGGTGTGATCAACAAAGATGCATGCTCTGGCTCAGTGCTCTGGAGATGAAAGGTACTTTATAAATAAGTGTTACAGCTCAAAATAATAACTTAAGCTGTCTTAGAAGCTTATTTTTGGTTGTTTTCAGAAAAAGACTGCACAAACAGCATCATTCAAGCAGTTTTTTTGAAGCCTTAAGTTGAATATTAACACTCAAGAGAATGATGACCATTACTCTTTCCCTTTCATCTTTGGTTTGACTACCAAAGAAGAGTATTTATCTTGTTGTAAGTGTAGAAGACCCTTCCACAAGATTTATTACATAGAGTTTGGGCTTATTTCACTTAGGAAGACTTTCCTGCCTGGAAGAGGTATCTTTCCCAGAAACAGTTTTAGAAGTTTTCTCCTCCTGAATTCCAGAGAAGATCTGCCTGGTATGAGAAGAAGGTAAGTTCTTGCAGATATTCTTGAAGGCCCCTCCAGCAGGGGGGCTGGGGACAATAAAAGCCCTGAGAAGAACAGGGTGTGTGTCTTTCCCCAACCCAGTGTTTAACACTGATAAGTTTAATGTTCTTTAATTCTAGTGTTCTCGACTTTGGAAATACATTTTCCTACAATCCTTCTACTGCCTGGCATTTTGGGGGTACCTGTGTGTTATCTTTCTTCACATTTGTTTACTTTGTGGGTTTTTAAAAAATAATTGCTGATAATCAGAAAAATCTTTATTAACACTCCAATGCAACAACTACTCAGGAAACATTGGTAAGGACTGCAACACTGATTACCTGTACGAAGAAATATTATCATACTCCTTTAATTTAAGTAGCCAAAATGGCTATAATGGCCTTTATGAGGCTTTTTATTTAGTTGCTATTGATGGAGTTTACAACATGAATTCCAGGTGTTCAGAGGACACAGGACTAGGTTCTTTTTGAGACTGAATTGTCAAAACTTCATTAAAATCAATGGATATCACCTAGTCTGACTTTAGGCAAGTTTTGTCCCTCTTTCTTCTGAGATATTGAAGTGGGGTTTTACCTGGAGCCAATAGCAGAGGAAATGAAGGCGACCTCTTCTCAGGCTCTGTGGTTAGTCAGGCCTAGAAAGAATCCATTTATCTTTTTTTGCTAATGACATTTCTGGATGCGAGTCAATAAACTCAAGAAGAGTGTCTGACCTAGTGAAATGCTAGCCAAAACATAAACAGAAAATATTTCACCACTGACTTTTCAAAGCCTTCTGTAGCCTGAAAACATGGTCTGTCTCAGATTAATTTTGGGGTTTCAGTCTAGAAAAACATCAACAAGCAAGTAAATGTAAAGGATCACTTTGGCTTGCACTGAAAATGTTTTTGTAGCTATTTTTAAAAGATATTTTTATTGCTTCATATACCTAAAGCAGTGCTTTCTACATGTGGAAAGCAAATTTATTGTTTTGGGATTTTAAGTCTATACCCAGGAATCCACACCTTATTGGAAAGTTTTTAGAAGATCAGAAATCAATAAAGGTCACTGCAGCAGAAACAGTGGAGGGATTTGCATTTCTGCAAATGCTGTCATCAGTTCCTAGGGAGGGAAGAAGATTCTTCTTGATAATCCCAACTGTTTGATAAAACTGAGGACCGTGTAAGTAATAGATTTGATTTTTGGAAGATTTGGTCATTTAATTGTTCAATAATTCCAGTTTGTGGGAAAAGATTCTCAACTTAGAGTATATCTAGAATAAACTGTTTACTGATTCTTTGATACGCATTATATTCCAGTATTGGGAATGAGCTTTTAGTTTCCTCAGTGTCCAAATTTCAATAAGTGCACTTCACGTTTTCTCCCAAATATATATGGGCTATTGCACTGCATCTGGAAAACAAAGGCAGGGTGTATCCTTTTTCTTGCTATAGATCAGGAATACTGTAAGCAAAATCAATGGCTCCATGTCAGTTTAGGTGAGGAATGAATAGGACCAACATGAAAGCTGCATCATGTAATCTTTATCTTGTGCTCCATCACATGAATGGACATGGTACATTTGTATTCGTGGCCAAAAAAGCTGTGGCTAGGTACCATGTAAGCTTGTTCCTGTCTTTTTGGTTTTCTAACTCTGAGATGCTGCATTCAGAGATAAACAGGCCTCCTGCTTACTCATTTTTGGTAGTTTCTCACATTTTCTTCTCTTCCGCTGCTCTTTGTTTATAAATATAAAGATAAAATGCATGGGATTAGTTATGAAAGTGTCCAGAAAAGCCCTAGATGTGAGAAAGAGCTTGTATGTCCCAAAAATATGGGTTTTTTTCAGTTTTATCAATTGTTCACACAACACATTACTTCTTCTTACATGTATTACATTCTTAGTGCCTTGCGGCTACTATAGTGAAGTCCCTACATCCTGAGTGGGCTGCAGGCTGCAGGAATCACTTAAGTGCTATATCACTTTTGCTCATTATACATTGCTGCTTAAGTTTCATCTGTCTTTACAGAAGATTAAGTACTTGTTATTTGAATGTGTAAAAGAAAGTATGAAAACATTGCCTTCACATTTACTCTCAGACTCCGTTTGGCTCTCTTGCAGATTCAATGTAAAAGGCAGGGCTGGTTGCACATTTCCAAGAGGAATTCTTCATCTGCTTTACAATGGAAATCTAGTAGAAATACCTAATAATTGTTGTCTGTAGCTGCTCCACCGGAGAATGACTGGTCAGGTGATAAAAGTTGAGCAAACTTTTGTAAGCCCTGACAAGATACTTTGTTGTTTATTCCACACTATTATTAAGGATGTACTATCCCTGAGATCGTTGTGGATGAAGAATGACATAAGATAGAACCATGATTGCCCAGACCATTATGGAAACAGATGGACAGCAAGGACAGGGCTGAGTAAATGTACAAGACTCTAAGTAGTTCTAGATGAAAGATGGAGAAACACTGTTCCTAAAACAAAGCTATTGATATAGCTGTTTGTTTGTTTTGGTGGTATTTTTTTAACTCCCTCTTCAAGGAGAAACCTGTACATATATTGGTCTGAGTGATCTAATTTTGATGGTCAATTTAGTAAATCCCAAGCATCAGAATATTCCCCAAACTACAAGTCCAAAAGTTTCTATGGCTATCAAAAATATGATTGAATTGGTGACTAAAACTACCATGTGCAGGTCTGTATATTTGACAATGTTTCACTAAAAAGGGCTTGAAAGATGGTCCATTTCACAGAACATTGTGATGGTCCATTTCACAGAACATCTTTCTTTCCTCTCTCTCTTACTTCTTACCTCTTTTTCTAATTGACATGATTCCTAGTCTGAAAAATTAGGATCCAGATTTTAGAAAACTGTCGGTCTGCAGATCTCAGGTGTGGGTTGTCCAAACTGTCTTTGTGGCTGTGAGCACACAGACCATCTGGGTTCCAAGCTGTGGGGTTGCTAAGAGGAAATCATGGAAGTGTTATTAATTGTTATAAGAAAATACTGGTAGAAACACACCCCTAGTTAATTTTGTTTTTCTTCACATACCCATAAGTCCCACAGCAGTGGATTTTCATAAAAAGCCGTTTTACTGTTTCTTTAACAACACATTCAACAAATGTGGCATCCACTTTGGTGCGCTGGATGAATCTGTGCCACCGACAAATATGTGACGTTTGTTAATGGTATTGAAAGAGATACGAGGTTGTGCCAATGTCCAACACAGAACTGTGATGAATATTTTATATCAGCCGAGATTTAGAGTTAAGAGTCAGACTCTGAGGAGGTCAGAGGCCCATGTGTCTCATAACAAGAGCTATTGATTGGTTATAAGTCACAGCTGGTGACTATCGCAAAGACACCACTGGTAGCAAAGATTGCTGCTGAGATCTGCTGCAGTAATATAGCACTGGGGCTAATGGGGAGAGTTTCTTTCCAACATCTGGATGCTGAGAACCAAACACTGGCAGCTTCCAGTGGCCTTGTTGGTAGTAGTTTCCCATTTCTCCCAGTAAGTCTTCTTGGTACATAATATCGCCTTTGTTTTGTATATTGATTAAAATCTGTCCAGTACATTTGTACTCTCCTGACAATACACTGTGGTTCTGTTTGCAGCTGGGAAGGAAGATTGAGCAGTTTGTCAGTGGTTTCTAGACTTCTAAAGGGTGCTAAATCTCTCTTAAGTATTTTGCGTCATCTATGTGTGAAAGTCACCCTGAGGCACACCAATCCAGTTGGCCACTGCTGTCATGTCTTAGATCCTGCACAGAAGATACCTAAATCAGTGCCTACACTTTCTGGTGTACAGAAGATATACTGGATCTGTCTGCTGACGATAGGTAGTAGGTTAATTTAATGTTTGATAAGATATTGCTATAATCTTGTTAGATTGGGCCAGTAGCTGGAAGAATGGTTCCTTGTGCCTTAGACTGGCTAGTAGATCATATCATCTTCCTTGTGAGAATACAGCCAAACATATGGGTCTTTCAGAACTGACAACTACACTAATCCTTGCTTGGCCATTGAAGAACATAGATGAACGCTGTTACAAAAGTTCAAAAATCCACATTATAAAGTATTTTCAACATTGAGATACTGCAAAGCACTTCACATTTCTCAGCAGCAACCATGTTTGTGTTCCTGAAGCACTCCTACCAGACAGTATCCATGGGTTTCTATTGTCCCCTCTAAGTATTTTCTAGGGTCAGAAGGCATTTTTCTGGCAGCAAGGATCACTGCATGTAGGCCTGGAGGCAAATACAGTGCAAAGAATTTTCTCAGCTAGACTAAAGGAAAGGCAACAATATGTTTGTGCAACAATTCTAAGGAAAA
>VYZS01066151.1:350-37899 GCA_013400695.1 Neodrepanis coruscans | reverse complement strand
TCTTTGAACCATGTATATACTGCATTTCTGGGCCTGTTTCCTGTGCACTTGAGTACAGATGTGTGCTGTGCTGTGAGGGGAGTTTGTCTTGGCTTTGTGTGTATCTGTATGGTGTTCACAGTAGGATTTTGATGTTTTTTGCACTGTTTCAGTCAGAGCCTGAGGAACAAAGTCANAATTTATCCTCTGATAAGAAATGTCTTCCCAAGTATGCTAGGTAGTAAAAGTGAGATATATGCATGCGCTCCTCTGTTAGCAGAAGCTCAGTTGTCTCCCATGGCTATGTGAAAACACAGCATTCATTGGCAGAGGTTGGATATAGACTCAAACTCTTAGGAAACAAGCCAGAAGCTGAAGTTCTCACCTGGCTTGGATTTGAAAATTTTGCAATTCAGCAGTTTTGAACACTGTCTGTGAAAAAAACATCAACTACTACATTTAAACAAAGGCTTGTTTGGAAGGTTTTGGACACTTTTTCCTGAGATCTAGTTCTACATTTCTAGTTCCTAAATGAGTCTGGCGCCCAATCCTCCCCCAGGGGAGTGCTGGCTGAGTTCAGTTTTTTTGTTTTTAGGAGATTCAAATAGGCTGANTGCTGGCTGAGTTCAGTTTTTTTGTTTTTAGGAGATTCACTAGCTGACTGAATAAAATAACACACAGGTTACAATCTTTTTTCTTTTTAAGACAATGATAAAACTCCCAGTGGGGCTAGGATTTAACTTGAGGATTACAACTGCTGTGAATCAATCCTCTACCAGCTTTAGAAGAGTTGGGCCAATTAACACCAGGCAAGAGCACAGCCCTTTCATTCTACCCAGGAAGCAATAATATCCATTATTGTTTTTCCCAGTCAGCACTCTGCTATTCTCCTTCACCATAATTTCCCCTCTATTTACCACCTTTTCTCTTTCCCAGTTTTTGACTTGCAGACCCCTCTGAACACTTAAAATATATTATCTCTAAAAAGCAATAGAAAGAAAAATGTTTGGATTTTTGCTTTGTCAGCAATCTCTTTTACCCATGTCCAGCTAAAACAAATATAAAAAATAATCTCATCTTCATTGAGGAAAGAGGTGGAAATCAAGTGACTGGCACAGACTGCCAGCCCCAGATCAGATGAGCATGGAGGGATATATGCAATACATTATAAACATTCACACCTCAGGCCACATCTAGGCATGTCTTGGGTCCATTGTCCATGTTATGACTTCTTTAACACAAAACAAACTTTGTTTTCTTAGATTATTTTTGTTTCAATACTTAGTAAATATAGTTGTGTGACTTTAATTCTTCAGAACAAAGTTAACACTCTTAATTTGTGCCTTTACTTTTGATTGTGGCAACTCTAAAAATGAGCAAATTCTCCACTTTGAAAAATATGCTTTTTTCCACGTTTTTGTGTTAGCAGTTTTTCCTCTGCGTTTTTTCTCCTCCTATTTCTTGGCTTCTCTTTTGTTTCTCAGCCTGGCTGCTGCTCTGCCCCAGCTGCCTCGTACTTTCAGACCAACTTTTCACAGCCTGGAGCCCAGACTTCAGCAGAGACAACCTCCTCACTCATCAGGGCTGTGCAGATTTATACCTGCTTATAATGCTGGGACTGAACTAAAGTGCTGCAAGACAAACTGCACTAACTGTGCTATTTCATGCCAGGAAAACTCCAGCTGACTTCTTAAGCCATCTTTCAGGCTGCTCTGCACTCCTAGAAATCAGGGCCTTAGAATATGAACAGGGTTTCTCAGCTTTGCATGTTTTTCTTTTAAATTAGAGTTTCTCACTGAGAAAGTTTGATTGCTTCATCCAACATAAAGAAAAAAATCCCACGCAACTCAGTTTCTCAGTCACACACTGAATTTCAAATAGCAATGAATCAAAGAGGATAGTTCATGAGCTGAATGTTTGGCTGTGCTCTTCAGCAAATCCATTAAAACAATACCATTTAGTTTACAAAATGATACATAAACAAAAAAATCTACAGCATTGATAGCAGATATCATCTACAAATGAGCACACAGCTGAAATGCAGCTGCTTTAGCTGGGTTCCACTTAAAGTAAAGCCCCAGGACATAACACTGCTGCCAAAGAGGAAAGAAAAAGCTGCAAAATGAAACAAATGAAGCAAGGAAGCTCCAATCTCACCGGCCTGGTATTGCCCTTGGTAAATACTCCACTGGAAGTCACTGCATCTAAGCGGATGAATGTTAGTTCATGCAGTTACATATGGGAGAGGCATGGGGGGGTTTTTGCAGGCTCAAACTTTACAATGAACACGATTTGTTCACAACTAAGACCTTCAGTTGCTCAACTTAAGATTCCATATGCTGTTCCTGCTGGTAATGAGATATTAAAGATTATGAGATAAACCTACACGACATTCTGATTCAAAAAGGTAAGCTTATAAGTCCATGGAAATCCCTTTTTAATACAAGCAGAAAGGGCTTAGCATTACTACAAGTTTGTTTGACAGTCAATAAAATTAGACCCAATAAGGAAAAGAATGAATGAACAAAAAGATTCGTATTCTAGCAAGAAAATAAGACTTAGTGTTACAAAAATCATCTGGTGACTTGTCTTGTGCTAGGGAGCTGTTTGGGTTATGTGAACATTTGGAACTGCCTGGACAGCCCTGTATGTGTTGACAATAGCACATACTGCTCCTCAGTCACACATGAGGGGCAAATTCCTCCTCAGAGCACAAAGCACACACGTAGGAACGTGCGTGTTGTTTAATAAATGCTTTGTTTCAGAACAAAGGGAGGAAGTGTTCCAGTACCCGACAGCACATTGTCTTTATTTCCTCAGTAATTTAAGTAGAGCTGCATTTCATTTTTTTCCTGAAGAATATTTGTATCTGCATTAAATATTGTAGTAATGCTCTGTGTGTGTGTGTGTCATTTTGACAAGCACAAGCCTCTCTAGTCCTGAAGATATGATGGGGCTGCCAGGAAGCCACAATGCATTCAAGATCTGGGAAAATGGAAACTCCTCACCAGTGGCAATTTAAGAGTGAGGGGTGAGGGAGGTTTAATGGTGGAAAAGAAAAAATAACAGACATAAATGGGAACTGGAGAACTGGAAATACGATTAATTTGAGATGAATATAGGAAGGAAGCGATAAAAAAAAACAATAAAACAGGACTTCATCAGACAAAGCTTGACTTAGGGTTGTCTGCATCACAAATGAGTGCACTGAGGGACTGAATACCCAAGCACAGGTGAAGAAACCCAGTACTGGCACTGCTGAATACAGTGTGGGGAGTAATTAACAGGTAATGTAATGAAAACATGCAGTTTTCTTGAGAGAGGAGAATGTCAGGTAAAACCTGCGAAGTGCACCAAGTGACTCTGTTGACAGCCCAGATCAGGCTCTTGCTTCGTTTATTGCTCTGACCAACAAAATACAAACCTGAGCCCAGGCCCAGAACTGGCCGTATATGCTTTTAGAACACAAACAGACTCTGTTCAGTTTTTCTTTCTCCACTGCGAATAACAAAAGCTTATTTCAATTGGCCCAGTATTTGAAAACAATTAGCTTTGGGTGGAGGGAATGGAGACCATGTAATTTTTCAACAAACTGCAAAACTATAGCTCAAAAAAATATGCCCCTACTTTCATTTAAAACATATATACAAACTCTTCATGATTTTACAGGTGTTTCTGATTTAAGCCAGACTTGTTTGTTGTTTTCTGCTTTTCCCAAGCAAATGCTAGCTAAAGACTTGCAGTGATACAAAACATAATCACTACAAAAGCACCAGCCAAGGCATCTGAATTGTTTCTCCCCAGAATGTGAGCCCAGAAAAATCAACACTCAGGATGACCCAAGACACACAGGAGTTGGGTGCATCCCTGGCTGAGTCTGGGAGCACACCGTGGCCAGGAAAGTCTTGAGTCACTTCTACTATTAATTCACATCAAGACAGTATTTGCATATCCTGATACCATAACAACTCTCAGGCCTGCTACCCTGACAAAGAGGAAAAAATGACCTTGTGTCCTCAGGGAACTGTTTCGTTGTGAGTTCCTTCTCCCCTCCCAAGCAGCTGCTGGCAAGCTGGGGAACCAACAGCATAGTTCATCGTAATTGTGGCTTCCAATTAAAAGGTGCCCAGCAGCTGGATACACCTTGGACAATTTCCACAGCTGGCAAGAGCTAGATACACATTGACCATTGGTGGTTTTACACACCAGGCAAAAGTCATGGTGAAGACAATGAATTGCGTTTCCCAGAGATGGAGGTAAAAATAATGCAGGTGAAAGTCAGAGAAGCAAAAAGATGCAATTCCAGCAGTTGATTTTTTTTCGTTAACTGACTACCCTGCTCATAACTAAAAAGTGGTCTCAGAGAAAGTATTTTACCAATTCAATCTCTGTCATTTTAAAACTTCATCAGTCCCACACAAACTCTCAAGCCAAGCCCAGGGACAGATTGATGTGATTTACTTATGTTGCTTTACAACAAAAAGAGATTATTTTTTATTAAAATATTCCCAAGGAATTTCTTATTGTTGCAATAATTCAGAGAAAAGAGGTTGACTCTGGAAGAAGTCTGTACTTTATAGGGAAGGTGATTGCTTGTAGCAAAAATTCCCACAGGTTCAGAAGCATTTTTTAAAAAGTTCTCCATCGATCCCACAAGAGCCCTGGTCCCAGCCCATTACCAAACATATCTAAGAGCGAAGGGTGATGAGTGAGTCCTTCTTATACCTTTGTTTGGATCTGAGTCACCTTCTGACAGGTTGCTCTGTATCATACCAAAGGTATTGCTGTATTATGCACATACATTGCCAGCTGGAGCTGTCTTATTGTGTTGAAAATAAAAGAATAATGACATTAATGATTTGCCCTAGAACACATGCTGGCAGCAGCATTGCTGTGGAAGTTGTACTTCAGCACTTGACAAGTTCATTTTCAGTTGTGTAAGTAAATGTAGTTGGCAGTAAGGTAAAAATACCAGTAAAAATCTAACACTGGTATTACAAAGCCTATTAGAATTGTCTCCTGAGGGCAGTCCTGGGACAGGTAAGCCCATGCACACAGTGAGCTCATGGGCACATCGTCCAGAGCAAGGGTCTCACACACCAGCACACTTGCTGCATCAGTTCAATGTCAAATGTAACCTCAGCAGGGGAATTTTGCCAGTGAGACACAGTAAAAGTGAGAACTGAGGTGCAGTGCTCAGTGTCAGCCAGAACTCAGCTCTTTTCATGCACATGTGTCTATACAAAGCAATTTCAAATACACAGACAGATATAGATAGATTTTTTTGCTACTTTGTTGGGGTGAAAGGAGCGTCTTCTTGAGAACTCCACTGCTAGATGCTACTATGCAATTTTAACTGGGTAAAGCTCCTCAATTTTTTTTCAAAGGATTCATAAACCTATTCCTCCCACCATTTAACTTGTTACTAAACAGGAGAAAAAAACCCACCCACTAATCCAGCAAAGCACACCTATTGGTATATTTTACTGTTGAATTCAAACACAGGTTTAACACATCACAAGTTATTCCCAGAATTGAAACAGTTATGTGGAGTTCATTTGGTTTCAGAATAGTTCCTTCATAGAAATGCCACAGTCAATCAATTAAGAAAGCTAAAAGTAATCAGTCACCCACAGTTGATTGGATTTAGCAGTTGGTGAATGCTTTTTTGTTCTTGGATCAACAACACCCCCTTTCAAAGCTGATTAAAAATTGTTGATGATCTCTTCCACCTGTTCAGGATGATAAACTGGCTTCAAAACTAATCACCTCCAAAACCTTGAGTAAGTCAAAAGTAGCTCCTAACAAGCTGTAGCCTGATGTGAAGACAAAAGGAGGTGAAAAGTGAAGCAATACCTGTGGAAGATGCTTTTATAGACACCAGTTTTTGAATCCAATAACACTAAATAAAGCAGTGTCCCTAGGCACAGGAAAAGTGGAATTGCTTCCTGCAAATACTCAGTTACTGCCAGTGCTTGAGCTACCCTCTCTCCATCCCCCAGGGCAGTGGGAACCACCTCACCCGTGCACGCAGGGTGGAACAGCATCATCACAGGTGAACCTTCAAAACTTGAAACAACACTGGTACTTCTGAAAATAAAACAGCTGGCTTATTAGGCTGTTTTCCTTCTGTGACGGCTCAGCAAAGCCAGCAAAGATCCTGGCTCTGCCATTCCCATGGCTCCTACAGGCAGAGCTGAGACACTTGGGCTGTTGGATGAGGGGAGCAGGTTGTGCCTGTGTGTGCCTGCCCAAGCCTCAAACTCATTTAATGGCATGAGGGGGCTGTTGAGTTTTCCATTTCTTTCCTCCATCTGTGCATGCTAGAGATCAAAAGTGGGTCAATGACTCATAGATGTCCTGCCTCTTCAGCAACCATAGCAGAGCACTCTGAAAGAGTCTGCAAAAATGACAGAATAGATCTCCAAGGATGTCGTGTTGCAATCCCAACCATTTGGCCAAACAAAACCCATCTGCCATCATAACACAAACTTGAAAACAAAGCTGATAAAGCCAGGAGTTGCAGGATTCCACAGAAACCCTCCTGCCTGTTGTTGGATACCATTATTTTGTATTATTTAACATGTATTTCAAATATTTGTATGAGTAATGGCCACATAAAAGAATCAACAGACAAAAAGACCCACCTGAATGTGCTATCACTACATGAATCACTGCCAAACCACACTTTAAAATACATTTTTCTGGTGAAATATATAAACAATATAGTCTAAAGTTTCACGTGGCACTTAGCTAAGGACTACAATCCTTCAGCTGTTGCAAGTTGGGGCACTCCCAGCAAAATCAGTTCATACCACCTGCAGGACCAGAACAACTCATTTATCCTTATTTCCTTATTATTGTCAGTGTCAGCTTTCCTAGGCCATTCATCTATGCTGCTTCAATCAACTCAGCAGCCTCTTTAATTGTGGAAGAACATCAACACTCAATTTTAACCTTTTTTTTTTTCCTTCCAGGAGCACTTTTTCCAATGGAATTTTAACAATTTTTCAAAAAGGTGAAAGTAAATGCTCTTTCATACTTGTCACACATTACAAATCTGCTGGCTGGGAAGTCTCAGGCAAGGTCTCAGACACAGGTTAATGCTGTCAGCAGATGAACTGAGCACTTCCTTGCTTCCCTGGGGATTCTTGTGCATGTTCGGCTTGCAGGGGACCCCTCTGGCATAAGGCAATGAGATGGCACAGACCTCCATAGCACTCCTGAAAATTTGAGGCCAGAATCCTTGAAGGACTTTAGGATTTAAACCTATGGAAAACCAGCATCTACAGTGCCTGCTCACCTCCAAGCTCTGCATTTTCAGAGCACGTAGGACTTGTCCAGCTACAGTTGCTGAACAGCCACATTCCTAATGCTGTTCAGAGCAAAGGATCTATCCCAGCCTTCAAATGAGCAGGAGCTCAGATACCATTTCCTGGGGGACACCCACACCCCACCTCACTCATCAAAGGACCCCCTCGTAACACCTTGGACCCTGATCAGGCCCTGGTCAGACCTCAGTTGCTGGTGACGAGGTGGCAGGACACCACCTCCTGCAAAAGCCACCATCCCATTGATACTGTTACTGTGAGGAAGGACTGACTGTACAGACCATGGCAGGCAGGAGGGAAGAAGAGCCTGCACAAGCCGGACCTGCCTCAGGCACCTTCTCAGAGACTGGCTCAGCACAGGGTTTGCTCTGAGGCGTGAGAGGTACTGGTGCAGCACAGAAGATCCCTCCAGAGCTTTCCAGCTTCTCTGAGCTTATGTGGCTTCTTGCTGTGATAGTTGATTTCTGAAAAATCCCTTCCCCAGGTGATTATGATGGACTTTGGGGAATTTCATCAGCAGGATGCTTAATGCAAGGCTGAAAATCCAAGTGGGAAGTGGGAGGTCATTATGTTAGTTGCTGCACCCCTGAGCTAAGCAGCTCCATGGCATCATTAAAAAGTTGGCAGTAGGCACCTACCCTGCACCTGCAATTGCCCAACAGCCCTTGACTGCCCAGCTCTGAGAGTTTAGTTATTGACCCCAGGGGAGGCAGGTTGCCTTGGCAGAAATGGGAGGAGAGCTGGGTTCCTGATGGTGGTTTTGTTTTGCTGACCAGTGATTTTTTTTCATTTTAAAAACAGTCTTCAAAAAATGAATGCCAAAACGATTCAGCCCATTTAATTAATTACAAGATTTTACAGAAGAGAATCATAAGTTCAAAAGCACTATAAAAACAAGGATTTCATTACCTTTTGTTGGTCTGGTTACAGGCTAGTAATCCACAGCAGATTACTGGGATATAATTGCCCCATATATATGTATGTATATGTATGAAAGTAAGTTAATGTAGCATATTCCTGTGGCTGCTCTCTCCATCCACCCATGGAGAATACATTTTACTAAGCTGATTGGAAAGGAATGCTTTAGGTTTTGATTTTACTTTTTAAAGAAAAAGTCTACATATTCATGTAACTTTCTCAGAGGCTCCTGTACACAAAGAATTATGTTCAGGGCCACTGCCAGAAATAAGATATGTCAGAGGTCTGTAACCCATTCAATAGAGGATCACTCAATGGCCCAAGGGTACTTCCTTGCAAGGGAAAGGGTAAAATAACTGAGGTCAAGGCCTCAAATGCAGCTCTAGTTTTAATCATGTTGTTGATTTAGAGCATAACATGCTTTTTTTTCTTCTTTGCAATTGTCAAAAACTATTTTGTTTTTCTTGACATACCTACAATGGCCTCCATATCTGTTATTTCCACTAGACCATGCTAAGCTCATGGACAGGGACGTACAAAATCACTAAGATGCAAATATATAGGCTTTACATGTAAGCAGATTCACTTGCCTTGTGCTACTGTACAAACGTGTGGAAGGAGTGAGGGGCAGGGAGGTAATAGTATGGAAAACTTGCAATAAAATCCATATAGTAGGAAGCAAATTTTTACCCCACTGGGATAAAAAGTTTTTATAGCATGATTTCTTAGATTTGGGAGCTAAGAGGGAGGAAGAGCAGAGAATCAGCAAAAGAAGTAAGAGGAGACAAGTGTTAAATAATCAGTGGACATTTTGAAACCTTTGTTTATTAAAAAAATTTGTTTATGTAAAGGTTATCCTTTCATTCCATATTAAAACTAATTAATTTGTAAAACATCTTTGTGCATGTGAAACAAAATGTTTTTGCATCCAGGCTACACAGCCCACACCCACACGTGTGACCATCACACAGCAACATCCTTCCACACAGAAACTGCCTCTCCATTTTCTGCTGCTCCTGGCACCTTTCATCTTGTCAGTCTCTGGGCACAAGTCTTCATCCCAAGCCCCCCAACCCACACAAACACAGCCCACAAGGAGAGCAACAAGGGCAGTAACTCAGCAGCAAGGTCACAGTTCCCACACAAGGTAAAATCCTGGCCCAAGGGATGCTGTGAAAACTGTGGAATTCTGCCAAAGAGATGTCAGGTCCCAGACAAGGTCCGGATGGGGGAGCAGGGGAGGAGTACTATTTCTACCCAATCCAAGTTGTGCAAATGAAACAACATTATGACCCTGTAGGTTTTTCTCAGGCACAGACGATGGATATTACCCTGGTCTCCAAGGAGAAATCATTGATACCGCTACCAAGGTCAGCCTGACTGCTGCATCCTTCCAACATCACAAACATTCAGCACACCACACAGCCTGGGACAGGAGCAAGGAACAGCAACGTGCTTTAAGGTATATGGGGGAGTTATGCAACTCAAACTTTGGAAGTGCATTCCTGTGAAATCTGCTGAAGAGAATTAATCCCTTCAGGGCAAATACCAGGATTAGTACTCTTGATTCTGTATTAGTAGCCGTTGTGAATGAACTCAAAAAATATACAATAATTAGAAATAGACCATTTCAGGTTTGTACAGCAACTACTTTATTATTTTCAAATGCAAATGTTTGCATTGTTTGCTATTTTACAATTTTACAAACTAGGTATAAAAGACCATAAATAAATGACATAAGTTATGTGTACCTAAAATTCATGGAGGGGGAAAAAAATTACAAATTAAAACAAAATAGAAAAATCTATATATCTAACCCAGAGATTGTTCAAATGCACGAACCAAGAAATGCTGTTAGATTTTTTTCAGTATGAACTAAATTATAATATGCCTCATACATTCTAATTTTAACCACAGTCCTTGCATATTCCAACATACTTGCAGTGATACAAAAAAATAAATGCACTCTCTTTATTTGTCTGATTAGTATTTCAGATTTTTTTTTCTTCTGGTTATGAAAATGTCACATAAAAGAAAAATACTGCTTTTTAAGTCCTGTTTACTGGTTACTTACCAGCTTTTTTGTATTTTATACATATATATTTTTAATACGTAAGATCCATCACAAAATTAGCACAGCAAGAAACCCAGACAAACATCAACCAGTGGTGTGTGAGCAGGACAATTTCTTAACACACAGAGGCTTGTCGTGCTTGTCCTCTCCCAAAAGGCAGCAGTGCCGTGGCACTCGCCTTCCTCTCGCCCCAGCCCCATCAGGAGCAGCCCTTGGCTGTCCATGTCAGGCACAACCGGCATCTCCAGGTGCCCATGCCCAGCCTCAGCCCACAGCACAGCTGCCCTCGCTTCCCTCCCACAGCCCTCCTCTGCCAGAACAGGCAGAATTACCGCTCGATGAGGAAGGAGGGTCAGTGAGGAGGGAAAGGATCAGAAAGCAGGAGCGATTCCAGGACACCACTCCAGAGCTCCAGGCACGGCTGCGCTCTCTTACCGCAGCACATCCAGACTGTCCCACGTCTACTGGAGATAGCCCCTGTCCTGTGGCAGGTTGCTGGGCTGCACTGGTGGCTCCCAGCAGCCAGGGAGCAAGTGGGGAGCATCACTTGCCCCGCTCCAAGCAGTCAGCAGCCCTATGTTCTGTGGGTGCTTCCACTCAGCTCCACTCCAACTACCTTACATGCTACACTAAGGTGGATTCACCAAACATAAAAAGCTTTCCTAGGTAGTACCAGTAAGCTGCAGCACTGTTCTTGGGCCATGGAAGAAAGAGTATTTTCTACTGCATTTCACCTGCTCTTCATCGCCTGCACAATGAACAGGATGCATTTCACAACTCTTTGCTAACTACTGTTACAGGTCTTTACAAGAAGTTTACAGGTCTTGTTGCATTTTTGTTCCTTAACTGGGCTGGGAACCAGGGAAGCGTTCTGATTATTACCTTACAAGATTTCACAGCTTGCATACAGAGCAAGGTGCTTCTGTGAATGGAAGAATTGCATATATTTGTTCGCATTCAACAAGTCTTTAAAATCTTACTTCTGCAGATAAAAAAGGCTACTTAAGAATTCAATTCAGCGTTACCAGAGGATGGAAACGCAGGTGTTGCCTCCATCACCTTGCCATTGAGAAACCAGTCAGTCTTGGTCATGAACAGGGCACCAGTACAAATGAAAACCTTTAGCACCCTTTAAATCCACAAATCCATAACTCCAAAACAAACTTGAAATTGCCCCTGTTACAGGCTGCAGAACTACCCATTAAGGTTAGTGTGGCAGCTAAAAAATACACTTACAGATATAGAAATTCGAACATTTTTTAATGTGTGTGTTCTCGCTACCATTTCAGATATGAACTATTGGCCTGCTCTCCTGACAGGGGACTCCTGCACTTGCAGAGATGTTTTCGGCACATTCACAGGCAGCTGTACACACGAGGTGACTCGCACGCAAACACACGCACACAAACACACGCACACAAACACACATACGCACCTTTCAGAAGAGATAATAATCCATTATCCACTCAAGGAAAAAAAATATATTTATATCACTGCAATGGCACCTTCAGTGTAAAATGTCACTTCAGCAATGTACATAGGCAGCTCACAGAAACTGGGTTCTTTGCTGTGGCACCTGGCCTGGTGTCCATGGTAAGATCTGTAGTGCTCCATCACCTGCATTTGTCCAAAATGGAGCGGTAACAGCCAGGGGGATGAGGAGAGAAAACAACAAAATATATAAATAAAACCAAAGGTAGGACGAAAAAGCAGAAGGAAAAGGAAAAAAACCTCCAGAAGTCTGCAGGACTTTCACACAGTACATTCCTCAAGTGACAACTGGGTGTTGAGTCTTAACGATTTAGTTATCGCTCAGTGGAGAAAAAACAACGGAGTGGGTGGCCCAGAAAAAAACCAAGAGAAAGTAAAAGTCACACTCTCTTCAGGGACCAATGACTGCTCAGCATGTGTTTTCCAGAATCAGTGCTATGGAAGACGCAACTGTGGATCCAGAAGGCTTCACGTCTAGTCTATGTTCCTCCGTGGTCAATATGATCAACAGGACGGGCTATGGGGCAATGAAAGCAAAATCCATTTCCCTGCACAAGTAGAGAACACAAATGTATTAAACCACACGCACTGAGACAGTCATGCAGATCTGACCGAATCCCTACTCCTGGATCTCCCAGGGAAGCCCTGCTGCACAGAGCCAGCCCCTCCTCAGCTGCTGCAACTGCTGACTCACAGCAAGCAGAAGGAACTGAACCCAACCCTGCTCTGGTGGAGGAGGACTTCCTAAAGGACAAAGAAGAAGGTAAGGAGGCGGTGCAGTTCTCACAGAGGACAGCTGGATGGCCAAGGCAGGCAGTGGCCACACGTTCCGGGTGGGGGCTAGTGAGACAAACACACCTGTCAGCGCTCAAAGGGAGGGAACCCTTTGCCTTCCCTGTCCCTTTTCGTTCCCACACTATTTCAAAGTCATGCTTTCATGGCATATCTTATATACAGATATGTTATCTATCTATCTATCTACATGTGCCACCTCTTTTTTTCATCTGCTCTCCTACAGCTAAAATCACATTCCAGTGGATTCCCCTCACTGACCATATTTTATTGCAGGGAACACAACCAACAGTGGCAGTGCTGAAAACCCAGCATCTGAGCTGCCTTCACAGTTTTCATTCTATAGGGACACAGTTTTCCATTTTGTGTGGAAAATATTGCACTGTTTTGAATTACCACTACTAGACTCCAAGACAGCAATTTTACAAACTGGCCAGAAAATTGGGAGTATTTTGTTTTTAGAGAAAAAGATGATCTCGACAGAATGCAACAGATTTACAGCGAGGAAACTTGAAGTATCTATACACTTAAGATGCAAAGGAATTTTTCCTGCTGAAAGTACAAATGTCAGGTCTTTAAAATGAGTAACTACTTCTTATGCTGCCTGGCAAAATGACATTAAAACATGCTGGTTTAAGTAGGGTTTTTTTTAAAGAGATCTTAAATTTCTTGAAAGGGAAAAGCTTTTATAAGTAATACTGCAGAACAGTTTATACTGAGCTGTCATGACTTGATAGGATCCAAATTTAGCATCCCATATTCTGAACAAGTTGTTCTCTGAGAAAGTTGGGAGGGAGAGTTAGTGGTTAAAATCAGCAAGTTATTGTTAAAAGTGACAAAAAGTGATGTAAGTGACAATATAGTAAGTGTGACTTGTCCAACTGAGTGAACTGTTTTGGATTTAGAATAATTTCCATTATTAAAAAAGTCTGACATACAAAGCCACTAAATCATTTCTGAATTTGCTGTCAAGTGCAGAGTGGGACCAAAATATAAAGAACCAGTCTTAGTGCCGTCAAACTATAAATCTCACCTTTCTGACATTGTGCCTGGCACAGCTGAAATGCAATGTCTGTTCTAATGGGATGTATAATGAAAATCCTTCTCCTACTCAGCACAGCATAAGTGGGCCTATTCTGCCTCTTTTCTAAGGGCATTTCATAACTTTGGTCCCCAAACGGACTTTAAAAGGATCTATTTTTTATATATATATATAAAATATATATATTAATATATTACTATATAAATATTTATATATTAAAAAAAAGAGTAATAAAAGCTTTAATATAAATAAAATTCAAGCCTAAATGTGTTCAGAGCTTCAATGGATAAAGCTTTATCCTATGTGACCTACTGAGAGAAACCACGTTCCTGTATCAGTCTCCTCCACCTAGCAACCCAGGGGATGCTCTCTCTCACTCAATTTCCCATTTATTCCTTAGAGGAGGTGGAGGGCAGCTTTTCCAGCAGGTCATGCTCCAGCTTTTTGGCCATACCTGCATGGGGGCTTTAGGCCTAAGTTGTGCAGCCTGCACCTGGCACTCACACCCACAGCTGCCTTGATAATCCAACCCATGGGAATGCGAATTTGGTTCCCACAGCTGATCAGACTGGATCACCGTGTCTGAACTGTAACACTGCTGCATAGCACAGAGCTGTCACCACGCCTGACACCTAAACTGTGCAAAACCAGAAGGACTGCATGCACAATCCCATCTCCTTCTGCTCCCCCTCCCATAAAGCCACTGACACTGCAACTGAAACTGGTCTGTCTAAAACACAAATATAGGTTCTTCTGCTGTTCATGAGAGGGCAGGAGAAATCCTTCTCTGTGCATTTTATGAGTATCTTGTAATTTACAAGGCTATTGTTACTTTATACGGGATCCACATATGTGAGTTTTTCCACCCAAAGCAAGGGCATCCCTACTGCTCTCAGTGCTAAGTGGGGTCAAGATCTCAGCACTGAGCTGAGCCCCAAGACACACTCCTACACCTTTGTCTGCATATCCTAACATGCAACAGCCTGAGAGCAAGAACAGATTTTGAAAGAGTGCAATTTTCACTGTCATCAAATAGAGCAAACAATGGGTAACACTCAGAAATTCGTCTGGGAAACCAGCACAGATTCTCACAAACAAAATGGGAACCTCAAATAATACATACCACAGCATTTTTTACTTTCCCCCAAAACTGATTAAATCCTAGCACAGTTTAAGAAATAAAAGACCATGACATGCTGGACACTGTACCTTCCACAAGGCAAAGGGAATTGCTTCTTGAAAGAGAAAAGAAGTCTGAAAGCTCCACAGCCACGATTGTCACAGCTGACTACTGGCAAGATGTTCACACAAAATGTCTTTCAATGGTAGGCTTCAGCACAGCACAACAGCCAATAAATCTCCCCAGAGGTCCAGTTTTGCCCAGTAATCCGCAAGATGGGTCACTTCATGTCTCAAGCCCGTAAATGGGTTGATCACTAATTGGCAGGCACTGATTAGCCAAATTATATTCTCACTGAGGTTTCTGCAAGGTATTAGTGATGCATCAAGTCTGCAAAAAATATCCTACGGCAGATTCTTCATTCCAGTGAAAGATGCACAATGGTGGTTTCACCCACGAATAAAACACTATGGTTGTAATCCTACGGGTCACAGGGAGAAGGAAAGTAATGCTGTTGTTTTTTAAGCACAGTATCTGGCAGCAAACATAGCATCAAAACTTGAATGTGACTTTATATTTATATAGATACACGTATTTTACATATCGTTGATCAACAGAGAAGTATGTTCCAAGAAACAATTTGTTCCAGGTCTGGTTTAAAATGACTCCTTGTCATTTCTGGAGGCTCCCCTCCCAACACACACGCTCAGTTTCCACAATCTGTACATCAAGCAATGCTGCAGATCTTTATTTCGACGGGCGAGGAGACGAAGTAAAAAAAGTGCAGTTCTTCAATTAAAGTGCATGGATGAGGTAAACGAATTTCAAGAGTTTTGAGTTTATTCAGTACTGACTCAGACGGGAACCATCCTGCCATGCATCTGTTGCATTTGGGTGCGCATCGCTTGAACGCTGCTCAAGATCTTGTTCTGGTGGGCGATGGCCGTGATCCCAATCCTTGCCAGGTCACTGTGGAAAGCAAGAGAAGAAGCGAGGGGCTGAGAATCGTGGATCAGATGCTGGTGCAGAAAAAAATATTGTGAGTCAACCACAAGCAACATTAGCAAAAGCAAGGCAGATGTACAGAAATGTTTAATTAAATAAGTGGAGGCATTGTGGAGGCATTTTAAAGTTATCCTCTGTCCAAATGAAAGGCATTCCAGTCCTTTAATGAGTGTAATGATATGCAGCACAAAGCAAAAGAGACTGATTAAATCCAGATTTACCAGTTTTTTGTTATATCGCTGAGTACTTACTCCTGGTTCATATGCACCACAGCCTCTAGGGTGGTATAGCCAGCAGCTGTGAAGTTATCCTTGTATCGCTCCATTTTCATGGCTTGGAGCCAGTCACCGACAGAAACAACAGCCGAGAACTCGGGGGAGCTGGGATCCAGCAGGGCTGTGCTGGGTCTGGATGCCAAACAGTGAAAGGACAGAGAAATGGTGTCAGCTGGATCATGAGCCACAAACCAAAGTCTGGCCTCTGCAATAATTATCCTCAATGATGAGGGAAAGAAGGGGTGAGAGGTGCCCAACGAAACTGGTGGCTCTGCACATCAACGCAGATCAACGCAAGAAAGTGCACAAAATGCAAAGTAATAGGCCAATTTTTGCTAAGAATGAATCTGACCTTAGGTTTCTATTTTCAGTTTGAGATCTAATTTGAACCACAATGCCGCTTACAATTTCCACCTCAGATGCAACCAAGTTCATAGAAAATGCTTTTACTTCCAAAAACAAAGAAGATGGCAATGCTGGAAGGCTTTCAGTCTGCTGGGCCTGTATCTCACGGGCAGCAATGCCAGACCTTGCCAATCCTGCATGTGTCAGACCTCAGCTCAGCAGCTATAGAAACCCTACTGAAGTATGTGCAAAGGACCTGGGAGCTCACACCCTGCCAGACTGGTTTGGAGGGTAAAACTCAGGGCGGGTTCAGATAAATCCTGTTTCTAGCCAGGTCTGCTCAGTGCATTCAATCAATCTCAGGACAGCAGGGAGTTAATCCCCCCTTTAATCAATTCATTCCTGACCAGAGCGTGTGCCAGGAGTGGCGGGAATCACTCGAGCTTTGATCTTTGTTTGCGCTGTGGAATGTGCTTCTCATTTTCCCTTGCACAGATTTGACAATAATTATTTTTACAAAATTTTCTTCTCTTATTAATATTTCTTTTATTATTTCATCTATATCGTAATATACAGACTCATTAAACCATTATAAATTATTATTATCTAACTGATCAAAACAATTATCATTTAGCAATTTACTTGAAAATTCACACCATCAAAGATTAGGTGTGTAGTAGCATAGTTACTTCTTGCCTGAGGCACCAAGTATATGCTGGTAATACTTAGTGCAACTCTTTTACTGCAGTATCTAACACAAGACCAATCATGGCAACCTATTTATATATAATTATGCTGCACATATAAAGTCATATGTTAATAATATTATATGCATATTTGAAATTCATATTCTGAAGAGAAGAAATATATTTAAAAACAGCCATGAACATGAAATGACCTTGAACAGGCTATTAACTTATACACGCACAGAATAATGACCTTGAGCTGATTAATCCATACATTTTCAAAGAGCACCTGTAAATTGAAAGAAATCAAAATGGAGTAGTTTATACTGTAATTCTCAAATCAAATTATCACAGCAGATCATATTGTGATTCTCACCATGTAAATTATTTAAGCCTCAAAGGGAGGATACGTTTTTGCCAGACTACCAAGGCAATTAGGGCAATTTGGAAGACATGGTGATAGTGGCCTCACAGGGTTAATAATCCTTCTCTGATAACATACATTGTAAGCAAGACTCACAAAGGGACCTGCAAGTTTAAAAAAAGAAATAGCTTTTTCTACAATGCTGTTCTCTTGGAGGCCAAGACAGAACCCCTGTTACTCATTCGCTGATTCAAGAAACTTAATTTTGTATTGCATAATGAATATTTTTGTACCTTGCCTTCTACTGGAATATATTTTCCCATTATCTTTCTCTGTTTCTTTTCTTTAAAGCTTTTTTTCCATATTTGCTGTAAGCAAATTTACCTGACAAAGACATTTGAAAAAAACAGAGCAAGCCTGGCATAAATTAGTAAAGCTTCTATTACTTCAGCAGTGTTTCATCAGCTTGAACAAACTGCTGATCTGTCCCAACAAAGATATTTTGGTTTTACCCTACAACTCTGGGAGTTTCCTTCCTGCTGTGCTTCTTTTGCACGTACCAGGTACACCGTGCTTTGCAAACAAAACAAATGTAATGCGGGATCGGTGGAGACATGAAACTGGCTTTCCACAAAATTAAATTCAAATTCACATAAAAATTAATCCACACCTTCCCAATGCCCGCAAGGCGTTGGCTCTAATGCTGTAATGCTCATTTGCAAATCCTACACAAATCTAGGGTTTATAAAACTTGATGATGTGCTTTTCCTGCAGAAAACCACACCACTCCTGTTAGCTACACTGCATTGAGGTGACCCTACCTATTCAAGCCCTTTCACCACGGGGGAGAGGGAAAAAGTTTTGCCTTCCAACAGAGCTCGAACACGTCAGAGATTTTTTTCAGGACACACTTAAGACTGTGCACTTGCTCAGCTTTGGTGTGATATAGCAACAGCTCTGCTTGTTCCATGTTCCTTCTTGCAGGGCTGGGGTGCCCCAGGGGTCCAGCAATGTGCCAGCACGAGCCCTGCACTTGCTGGCACGGTGCAGTGGCTGCTGTGCAGTCTGGCTCTGCAGAGCTACAGCTCACACCTTACGCCCAGGACTCACAGCTTTGCCCGTCATCTCCACTGTGCTCCCCCGTACATCACCATTACTAAAGCACAGCTGACCTGGAGCTCTCACTGCCTGTCCTCTTCAGGCTGTTGGGGTTGCGGATGAGTTTGTCCAGCATGTTGACGATCTGTCCAAATTTAGGCCTGTCACTGCGCTCCTTCTGCCAGCAGTCCAACATCAGCTGATGGAGAGCAATGGGGCAGTCCATCGGGGGTGGCAGCCGGTACCCTTCTTCAATGGCTTTAATAACCTATAAATGGCACAATTAGGAAGACATTAGAGAACATCAGACACTGCTCACATCTACCAGCTGAGTATCATTTATCCTAGGGCAATCCAAACTATGGTAACAAATCCACAATTAAGCGAAACAACATGGAAAATTGCACTCAGACTCAAGCAGCTGGTGGTCTCAGAACTGTCATTTCTCCTAAGCAATTCAAAACTAAAAGGATACTGCATCCAAAGCAGGTACTAGATATAGCAGGGCATCATGTCACAGAACAGAGTATGGGACATAGGGATGACAGAATAGCCTGGTTAGAATTAAGCAATTATCCTCATTGGACAGAGGATGGAGAAGCAACAGATCTACAGGAATTCTTTACTATCTGTCAGTTTTGGGTGCAGTATGTTGAATATTAGATTTTCCCCATCATTTTTAAGGTACAGCAGATCACCCTGTCCTCCTGGGCAAGCTCATCTCTGTCAATAACACAGGCCTTGCAGAGAACCTGTTCTCTCAGTCCTATGTGCTCTGAGACAAGAAATGCAGAGATGGGAACCCTTTTCTGCAGCTTTATAGAAGTCCAACACAGCTTAAATATGCATTTCATATTTAACAGAATCCAGAGAAAATCCCAAACTGAAGTCACTTCAAACCCTCCAAAAAGAGTTCCAGTGCTCAGTACTCTGATGGCTTCTTAGTTGTCTGAGAACAGGACACGACCAGGACTCAATTCTGACGTGACAAGGACATGACCCAGGAGTCTTCAGATCTGAATTAATCAATATGACACCGCTGGCAGGACTCACCATGAGACTAGAGCCCAGGATTGCACAGAGACCAAGTTGCACTAAATTCTCTCGCTCTGTGCTTGTCTAATTAGTGGCTAAAATCCACTGGGAGGAGAGGGTGAAGGATATGCTTGCAATATTAGCAGCTATTCAGTGACCACAAACAAAGTGGCTCTCACTCCTCCAGAAAGCATGAAGATCCTTTTGATTACTCTTGATTCAACAGACACTGAGTGTAATTTGAAATGCACTTCTGCTTTGTTGTGAAAAGCACTGCTCTTGCCATAATTAAGGAGAAAAAAAGGCATGTCTATGCCACATAATATAAAGAGTGTGCAAAGACAGTAATATTGGCTTTCCCTGTGCTGTTCAAGCCAGCTTTTCAACACGGTCTAGCAGTGCATGTTAGCAGTGTACACCAGCCTAACATAAACCGCTCTAATAAAAACAGCTCTTGCAGTGAGCTCCACTGTGCTGTGCAGACATGTCTGATATAACTGAGGCACATCTGGTGTTTTATTTTCTTGCTAAGTCTTGATGACTTCCTGTTAGCAAAGGAAGGCAAGACTGGGTGCCAGAAGAGACATTTCACATCAGAAGGAAATTAAAATTATATCCCCTGTTTAGATTAAATGCCATCAGCATCTAGACGCTCTTTGAAAATGTTCAGCTCTACATAAGAAAGCAGATGACTTGTAAAATGACTTAACCACTCCCATGACTATATATTCAGATTAACATTTTCTTCTTCCTTTATATGCTTGTAAAGCCCCTGGGAAAAGAATTACGGATAATCTAGGCTTCATTTTCACTGGGATTTTTTTTTATTTAATAAAAATTCTATTAGCCAAAGCTCTTATTAGCATTATTATTAAATACTCTTCTGGAACAGAAGCCATTGTACATGCTCCCTCTTGGAACACACTGAAGTAGTCCAGATGGTACGGTTAAACAGGACATGCATAATTTAAGAATGGTCATTTACAAAAGCTGCTTTTTAATGTCCTCGAGGGGCAGCTATGCCATTGTCAGAAGGATGCTCTGACTGATAATCAGAATTGGATTTCATATATGTTGATTTAGATATCCTACAGGAAGTAAAATCACCTGAAAGAGTTACAAGCATAGTAGAGCTTCAAAAATTATCTACCAACAGGAAGCCCAATTAAAATCAAATGTTTTTTCTTAAAGACTTTCAATAAGCTCAAATTTAATATGAATCTTCCCTCTCTTGGCAACATTATGATCTGACGGTTTAAATGTATTAGTTTCCCTCTCCTCCATTTTTCTTTCTTACATTAATTGCGCTTTTTTTAATTAAAAAAACAAACCAAATAAAACCCATATGCAAGTTACAGACCCTAACTTGAAAATCCCCTATACCGTGACCACAGACCAGGCTTCAAGTATTCAAGGAATTTTAGTTCCACAGAAGTTCCCTGAGAAAACAGGAGTCTACCACCCATTATATCCTTTTAAAAACCTGGAATAAACATCTTATAACCATACAGCAATTAACACAGAAACACATCAGCAGACATCTAAGGACAAAGATAAATGTGTGATGGGAGGAAAGGGAGAGAAAATGAAGGGGAGGGTCAGAAGGAGGCTCACATCTTGATTGGACATATCCCAGTAAGGTCTTTCTCCGTAGGACATCACTTCCCACATGACGATGCCATAGCTCCACACATCACTAGCTGATGTGAATTTACGGTAGGCAATAGCCTCTGGTGCAGTCCACCTGATGGGGATCTTGCCACCCTGTCACAAATAGAAGAAACCACAGGCTAGTGAGTCACTGACCCAGTAATGTGCGTGGCTGACAGTGTTCTACACATTAAAAATACAAAATGGTTTTATGTATACAACTGCAGAATCCTTCTTAAAAAGGCATCCACTTTCTCTCTTGCTTGCCATAAAACTGTCAGATCCAACCAGGAGGCAATGCTGCCCATCTGTTTTCTTTAGTCACAAGGAGGCGAACCAGTAAATTGTTAAATGTATTTTTATCAGCTCTCCAAGAGATCTCTGCTTAGGGCTATACTGAAGCCTGAGAACAAGCCAGGGGTTTTTACAAAGTACATATTAGAGATTTAGTTGACAAAACAAATAAGTACATGCTGTTAATTACCATTTCCTTGCTTGCCTGTCTGACCTGTTTGGCCTGTTTTAGAAAAATGGGATTATAAACGTTTTGCTTTTCAAAAAGGTAAAATAAAGACAGGATAAACTGGAAAGATTTACGAATACTGTGGTGTTTCCCATGGGCAATATCCCAACTCCTACCAGAGATGTGAGAGGGCAAGCAAGCCTCTGGGCTCTCCCAGACCCTGGGGGAGGTGTTCAACACCAGACCATGGTACAAAGCAGCTTTTGATACCTGTTGGAGAGAGCTGCCTCTTCTTACAATACTTCTTTTTAAACAAAAACACTTGGGCATCTGATTTGGACCACTGAGGTCCTGCACTGTTTAAATAGGAACTCACTCCATCCTGTTTATCTGATTTTGCCTTAGCTGAGTGATCCTAGGCCAGAGATTTCTCGTTTTGTTTATGCTAATATGCAAGGTGTTTTTAATTGAGCTTTTGGTTTCCTGGAGTTCCATCTGGGGAATGACTTAAGCTGAACAAAGGTTTTTGGTTTTTTTCATTTGCTTTTATGCTTTTTTGATTAAGTTTATTTTGGTAGTTTTTTTCCCCAACAATCTTCCATATAGTTTTTATCCATAACTGAGTGAGCATGTGCATACTACATGGTATATTGTTCTAGTATATCTCCCAAGTGTTTAATATGGACTTATTCCAAAGCCAAGGGAAATCAAAAGGGGTCATTCTCCTGGCTTCTTTGGCCTTTGCATCAGACCCTCTCTGAATCAGGTTGTAGCAATATGTGCCTTGTGAGGCTATAGAATGCTCTCAATTTAATGAGTTATACTACTAACAGGAGCAGAATACACCTTTCTCTTATAAAAGGCTGTTTTAAAAAACACATCCTCTCTGGTTATGCAAAAGCTTTATTCCTTCCTTCAGACACAGATGCATGGACATGGTTTATACATGGTTGTTGTTCTAAAAATTGTCAATAAGCTCTTTATATTTAGCTGCTTGAGCACAGTGGAGTTAATTCAAATTTTCCTGATCTTCCATTACTGATACCAAATGAAGACAATGACTGTAAAGCAAATGTCATTGATTCTCTTTAGTTTACTCTTGAGAGCAAACATAATGCTCTATCTCCACTCATTAAATTCAGAAGGAAGTTTTTCAATCATTTCTGTCTTGCCCTTGTGGACTTGTCTAAACACTAATTTCCATGAATACAGCTTTTCAGATCCCTGCATCTTCCACTTGCCACCCTCATGAGTGAGAAATACCAAGGCTGGCCAGCATTTAATACTACATGAGTCTACCCTTCCCTGTAACGAACTGCAAGTCCATTAAAGGATGAATGTTGGGATTAAACGGCAAGATCTGAGTGCTGCAAACAAACTCTGCACTAGAGAGAACAGATGGAGAATGGCAGATATTTAAAAACGAAGAAAACAAGCAATTAAAAAAGGAGACTTTTATAAACTCTGGCATTTTTTTCTCTTCATGCATGTTGATATCAGAGGTATTGATACCAAGACTGGTAATGGCTGGGATGTTGTTTTGTGGCCGTAAGTACTTGCATTAGCCCTATTCTACATGCAGCATATTAAAATGGCTTTAGCAAAATTAGTTAACAGTGGGATGCTGAAATACAGATAAAATGGGAAAGAAACAGAAAATGGAAATGCAGCCCTTACAGTAATTATTCCCAGTCCAAATTATTAAGGTCAAATTTACTACTGGCTTTGCGATGGGCAAGAGTGGATTTATCTTTTTTTTTTGTTTTTTGGTGGCATGTCTACACTTGCTACATCAAAACTCAGCAGGACCAGCCATTTGGAAATCATAAGGCATGTTTTTAGGTATCAGAAGGAACAGAAGTCCAGGCTCTAATTTCTGGCATCAGATTCCTGTCATGCGCTCTACCAGGCTGAAGGAACCAGAGGAATACACAGGTCAAATCCTCAGAGAAGAAATACTGATGCCACTGGCCACTGCTATAGCAATAACACTATAACAATTTATAGCAGCTAAGGAGTCTGGGCCAATGTTTTCTTTCAGGTTGTGATACAGCTTTTCACTTGTGACTGAATTTATTTTAAAACAACTGTCACCTCCCACACAGTCAGATAAAACCAACGTGTAGGCAAGAAAACTCACTGGACATTTTTTTCCCCACCTTACCCGTGTGGTATAAGCTGCTTCAGGGTCGTCTTCCAGGACCCGGGACATGCCAAAATCAGACACTTTGCAGACCAAGTTGCTGTTGACCAGTATATTGCGAGCAGCAAGATCCCGATGCACGTAGCTCATGTCAGACAGATACTTCATTCCTGAGCCAATGCCACGAAGCATGCCCACCAACTGGATGACTGTAAATCTGCCATCATTCTTCTGCATATGGGGAAAGGAAGAAAATCACGGAGCATTAAGCTAAAAGCTATATTATTGCCATTGCTGAAATTGGCAAAGAGCGTAGCTCTGGATTCCCATCTTCTCTCAAATAAAACGCAATGTTATTTCCCCGCTCTCCTGACGAGTGTCTATAATTCACCAGTAAAGCAAAAGCTCAGAGGTTCTGTCACATCTTCCAGTGATGCAGTATCCAGTTTGCAATGAATCTGGTTTTAATGACTCTACAGCACAGCCATGCTTTCAAGAAAGCAGCAAATCAGAACTGGTCCATTAAACATGCTGCTATTTTTAAAATTACACTTATACTATATTCTTCCACTTTATATTTATTTTGGTTTCTGACAGAAGCAACACTAGAAAACAGAAATTCCCATGTGCAAATTTCATTCTTTAAAACTGCTGAATTTTCAGTATCTTTTTGGGAAAAAAAAAGAAGAAAAAAAAGGAAAAAAAAAAGAAGAAAAAAAGAAAACCAGCAAATGTTTCCAACTATAACATCTCCTTAGCTTTTGAAGAAATCACCTACCCTGAGGAAGGCATCCAAGGAGCCATTCTCCATGTACTCAGTTATGATCATTACCGGTTTACCTAGAATTTGCAGAAAGAAAAACACAATTCCTTGATGAACACCAATGTTAATGGGATAAAAATGGGTTGCACATGATTTTACTGCCAAGACACCTGGCTTACACAATCTAATTTAATTTGAAAAGCACCAAGCTTATGCCTCAGCTGTGGGGAGCAAGAGAAGAAATATTATAGGACAGAAACATTTAAAGGGCCCATCTGGAAGGTTAACCCTTTGATTGACTCATTGACAAGGTCTTTAACTAAAGTGGCTCCTATTCTCTAAGGAATATATGAATTGACAATTGAGACCTAAGAAATAAAGATCTGTTTAAACATGACAAAAGTCTTTAGTGTAATTAAATTGTTTGCAGACTAGAAAAATAGGATTTGTCAATGCTTTGGTCTCTCTGCCTCTTTTAAAAGATCAGTGCTTTAAGTGAGTTAGAAGCTGTCAGGAGCCACAAGGTAGTCCAAGACAACTGGATTTGAGAACGAAAAATACAGGCGGTTTCTCTCAAGTTTCTCTGTCCCGAATTTGTATTCCATGTCTCTCGTTATTTATAAATGAGCCAGAGCCATTTGCCTCCTGAAGTCAACCACAGGCTAAATGATTCAATGCACTGTGTCACACGTGGGGCACAGTGCTCAGCAGCACTCAGCTCCCCATGCTGCAACAGGAGACCCAGACTGGGCAAGCTGAGGAGAAATGGAATGTTACTGGCATAGGGATGCCTTTCTAGGCGCTTTCCGGTCTAAAACAACAGCAAATACATAAATAATGCTTGATGTTGTCTTTAAGAGTTTTATAAAGCTCATACAATGCTGAAACTGAAAACATCTAGGTACATACAAGTGGCACTAGTTATTTCACAGAGTTAAGTCACACTGGATATTTGGAATGCTGGTATTTATAGAAATAGGTCTAATAACATCTCAGAAGTGAGCAATGGGACAAATAGAAAAGTGACTTATCAAACATCGAATTTCAGAAACCTGGCCAAAGGAGTGCCAGACAATCACTGCTATCTGGCATGGCATCCCTTCCTTCCTCTTATATTTTACCTACAGAAACTACACAGTTTCTTCCTAAATAAAAGATGGTGTCCCAGAATCTTTCACTTCCTGGACCCACCCTAAATAAAGAAATGTGGGGAAAGAAGGTTTCAATGGCCTTGTCACCTAGACTGTAGATAGTTCAACTCTGTCTTGGCATGAGAGGTATCAGAACTATTCACTTTTCTTTGCTTCTGCCACCAGCAAGTATCTGCTCCAGAACAATCATCTCTCAAAATTACCCTACCATGAAATACTGCAGCATTTAAGAGCTCCCCTAATAATTTCTACCTCAGTGCATCTCCCACTCGGCATATTCTGTCATCCTATGATCTTTCACTAAGTTGTTTTTTTCTTCATTTGTCAGGGATTTTTGTTTTTGAAGTAATCTTTTTTTTAATTAGAAAACTATATGCTCTAAGGACTGTCTCTACTGAAAATTTTACCACATTTGACTTAGACCAACATCAATGTGCAATGCATCAGTTATTTTGCTCATCATTACTTACTTCAATCCCAACCTATCCTTCGCAGGCCTTTTACTATTCCTGCTTTTACTTCCCTTTCCTGATGACATCCAAACTCTTGCTGCTTTGGTCCTGTGCAAGCTGTCATGCTTGTGAAATGCCAGCCTGGCAGAGGAACCCCTTCTGATTTGTATGAATGCTGCAGAGAAGCAATGGCATTGCATAAAGCAAACTGCTCCAGATGAAGGGCTTAGTGACCTTGGCTGAGTACATCCTTAAGTAAAAGGACGTGATAAAATATCATTCTCCCTCTAATTCACCTCTGCAAGCATTCTTTGATAGAAAGAGGAAAAATTCCAACCAAATCTGCATATGGCTGTTTCATTTATCCTTTCCAACTGTGACAGCAACCCTTCCACTGAACAAATACAGCTAAATGAGCTTTAATTAACCTTCCTCAATCAAAAGATACTATGTCAACGTAGAAGGGAAGAAAGGGAGACTCTTTCAGTGCATTAACATGTAATTTCATTACTCAGGCACTTCTTTAGGAGGGGAGGGGGATAGAGAGAAGAGGGAGAAGTTACCATCAGCAAGTCAATTATTAAAGTACTTGACTAGCAGCCAATAATTTATTCATGGTTTTTTGTTGCCTCTCTCAACCCGCATCTATACCACTATTTGTCTCACATTTTAATTTTCAGTTTATTAAATGCATTCATTTATCACAGCATTCAGAAAACCTATGGAGAAATTGAGATAAATGTCTCCTTAAGTAGCCCTGTTTACCCAACAGCCCAGCTCTGAGGTAACAGAGCTCTGGGAGCATCGCTTACTGCGAGCCAGGCAATGGAACACTCCTGGGTCAGGCCACCACCTCCTCAGTGAAAATTCCGAATAATTTTAATTCAGTGACAACTGCATTATGCAAATGCATACTGCTAGAGCTGTAACAGCTCAGGGGGTTCAGCCCCTGTTGGATTTCAACACAAATATTCCCCCGTTGCCTTTCTTACAGGGGTGCTTGAAAAATCACTGCCTGTAGCAAACACAGTGGCTTGATCACAACCTGCCTGTCTTTTGTTATAACACCACCACAGAGAGGGACTCAGACCTTCCAAATTTAAACACAATACTATCCTTTAATTTTAGTTTTGAGGGAGACTCTCAGTAAAGGATGGTCAAAATTAGTCCAAACCACTATCTGACTCAAAAAGCAAATTACCACATACTGTATGAGCCATTTTCAACAACTGAGAGAAGGCAGAATAGGAAACAGCAACACAAACGAGCAAGATTTCCAGAGACACAAATGACAGAGTAAATACCCAACTCTCACTGACATTCAAGAGGGACAGGGTTTTACAGTAGTACTGATGGTTTTGACAACCCTTTATGACAGATACTTTGTTTTTCTGGTAATATTTTACATTTTAACTTTTCATCCATCTCTAATTTTAATTCCTCACACTACTAGTACCCTGCATTCATATTCATCAAGCCGACTATCAGCTGCAGAAGGTAAACTTCAAACATTCCACTCTGACAGCAGTTCATAAGATCACTGTCTGCTTTGTTTGTATCCTAGGCATGAGCCCCGACATCCTAAGGGTCTTTCAGGATTAGTAATCAGTGCCAGGCTTTACCAACATGCTACCTAGGGCAGAGTAGGGACAATAACTACATCATCACAGTGGCACTTTATCAAGTCAGGCCCAAGCACGGCTGTCTCACAGGTGTATTTTCAGTTCTAGCCTACAGATAGCATCCAGCAAGCACTGTCACTCTCTCTGGCAGAGTTCATGGCACGGTGAACACCAACAGATTTAAAAAAAACCAACCCAACAAAAAGATGGGCCAGGTAAATTCTGCAGAGTGAAATTATCACACCTGTAAATCAGAGAAAACAAATAAGCACCTTTCACACTAAAATAGCCTACTTCATTTCAAAGGCTTGCTCCTCACATCTGTGCTTTGTACCTTAAACATATGACTGTGAAGTTTGTTTTGGTATTTTTTTCCCCAACCATTTTGAATTCTTTGCTCACCATCTGCTTCTGCCTATCCTGTAACAATCAGCTCAGTCTAGCAAAGATGTGAAAGATGCCTGCTTGGCATAGCAAGATGGGGAAAAAAAAAAGCCAACCCCTGCAGTATTAATTCCCCCTACAAAATCTTGTACAAGCTGCCTACAGATAGAGTATCAGCTGAAACCGTAAACCCATTTATAGCTGACAACAAGATTAATGACTTGTCCTGCACTGATTTCCTCCTATTAGCTATCAGTGGATCTGTTCCATCTGTCATTTTACGGGAAAGAGAGTAAAAAGAAAAAAAAAAAAAGCCAGCACACACCACAAAGACTTAATTTCTCAGTGACTTCCAAATTGGACTTGTCATGAAAATGACCTACTTACATTTAGTAACTACACCTTCCAAGTGGATGATATTGGGGTGGTCAAATTGTCCCATGATACTGGCCTCACTCAGGAAGTCTCTCCTTTGTTTATCAGTGTAACCAGCTTTCAGAGTCTTGATAGCAACACAGATCTCTCTTTTTCCTGGTACTTTGAGACGTCCACTGCACACTTCACCAAACTCCCCTTCAGGAAAAGGAATCCATGGTTAGGAACACAAAGCATGTACTTGTGTTGTCAAACTGTTATGTCAGTACATTTTGGGTAACTGTCGTACAAAAATCATAGAATCACGTGTTTCCTAAAAGTGAATTTAAAAGTATATTTACAGGAAAAAATGCAAAAGTTCTGGCACTTACCCACACCAATGACTTTTTCAATCTTTATGCAGGAGGCATCAATTTCTTTGGCAAATTCCCTCACAGCTTGGTTTGGATCCTCATATGTAAAAGGATCCACATATGTTCTAACACCTGCAAGGCAGAAATGTTTTATTTGAAGTCACTGATCTACATGCTGCTGAACACAGAACATATGAGACTGAAGCCTTAATGATATACAACAGCAAGAAGAGTGTACAATAAAAATGTACTGTAAGCCAGGAATGACTGATGAAGGAAGGAAGGACTTAATGTATTTTTCCCCCCAGTGCAATATTTTATAATGTAAACATTTAATATTTCCTAATATTGATGTAAGGAATCAGGCTTTTGCCAATTAATGAGCTTCACAAATCACTAACAGCCATCACTAACAGTGCAATAACACATCTATGGATCTGTGAAACTGAAACACATCCCATTTTCCCTATGGGAGTGAAGAAATTCTGAGCTCAGGGCCTGGGTGACGTGGATGACTGAGATGGAAGTAACAATAGGGTTCATTGCTAGGAAAAAGGCAGCACAGTTCACATTCCCCTTTCTGCAGGATTGCCTGTGGCCCATTCAGAAACTGCTTTAGCAGACTATTGAGGAGAAAAATCCTGCCTAGATATCAGTGGCCAAGAACTGGTGTCTTTCAGTGGCAAGGAACAAAGGAAAAATTTCACAAACCTTTCTCTTATCTGTACCCTCAAAACTTTTTAACCAGATACTTGTATTTTTCCTTTTACTACAGTATATAGTTTGGAAGCAGGATGTTTGCTAGAGAGGAAACCATCTCAAAAGGGATGTGATCCCTTATTTCCTAAGCATCAGAACAAAACTCAAGCACCACAAGTCATTTACCTTGGTTCAAATGTTTCTCCTCATCTGCCTCTTGTTTAGCCTTACTGTACTTACTGCGCCTGTCAGAACAAAACAGAGATTAGAGTTCAAAATAAGTATCTCACTCTGAGACAAGTTCAGTCATCCTGACCTGTTGAGACTTGAGCTGCTGGCACCTGCCACTGCCTGTGCTTGGCAGTTCCCCTGCCACAGCACGATACAACACACACCACTGGGGTTGGAGGATCCTCTCCTTATGCTCCTCTAAGAGATATTGCCATCAACAGAGCATAAAGGGAAATACAAATCTACTTGGAGCTCAACATTAAAAAAAAAGAAAAAACTGTTTGCGTTTCAGCTACTCTTTCTTCAAATGTACACTTGCAACTGAAGGGCCAAATTTCTTTTTAGCCCTACCACTGCAGGATTTAAATGCTACAACAGAGGTGTTTTGGTAGATCAGTTTTTAAGCACAGTTAGGCAAACGCTAATATCAACACACTTATTTAACTGCAAATTTTAACTGGAAACAAGTCTCAACATAGAAATCAGGATCTCAAAAAAAAAAAACCAACAAAAAACCACCAGAAAACCAACACCAATCCTAACCATCAAAAATGCAGATCCCAAGGATTTTTTTTTTCTTTTAATCACTGTAGAATTGAAGGGGCGGAAAAGCTCCTGATGGCAGAGCTCCTCTACTAACCCTCTGAGTTGGAGACAATAACGTAGCATAGTAGATTACTACTTCTACACCTACACCTATGATATTGTATCTAGTTATGTATTTAATTAGTCCAGCTTTAAAATTCAATGGGTAAGTAGCACTAAGAAAATTTAATAAATGAGGTTGGTCCATTAGGGGGGATACTGAGGAGTCAGCCCAGCCAAATGTATAGAGATTTGAAGTTCAACGGCATATGATGGTATGTAGATGTAGAAATTTGGTTTGGGCTTTTACCCATCCATCACTGAATATTCAGAACCAAGCACAACAAGACAGAGAAGCAGAGAGGGTTTTTTCAGTTTGCCTGTTCCTACAGCAGTTCAAGTCTCCCAGTGTGTCACACCTGGGTTAGCTAACAAGCAAGAGTTTGGGGTGGAGACACAAGGGAAAGCAGAAGGAGAAACCAAACCTGGAGAACAGAGGGCAAGATTGGCACTGCCCACAACTTGCAATCGCTGCCTGGAGTGGGGCAGGAGACAAGTCCTGCCAGGGACACAGGGGTGAGACTGGATTAAAAGGCTAAAAATGCTTGCAGCTAATCTTCCTGAGTCTCACTATACCCTTCCCATCAACAAAACCCTTCTGTCCTTTAGCAAAAAGCATCTCACTTCCCCCACCTCTGTGCCTGCCTTGTGGGGAATGGCAGCTTCCCATCCCAAAGGAGGGCACCTTCCAGCCTTTGGCTTTACAGCCTTAGTGCTGCATGCCAAACAAACTTCAAAACAAGTATCAATTAACCATGAAACAGAAGGAAAAGAATTCTCTTTGACATGTGAAGACCACCTGACCCTTGAAGTGAGCCTCACAGCTCCCAACATCAACAGGACTTGTGTTCAAGTAGAAAAACCATGTACCCATCCAACCATAAACCGTTCAGAGCTTACTTTCTTCATGAAAATCATTTAAACACAAAGCACTCCAAATCATACGACAAGTATCATTAGAAGCCACATTGGATCCAAACATCAATTTAAACCATTTATTTGCCCCAGAACTTCCAATGCTGTTGTCACAGTGGTGAGTTAAATAATGGGACAATGTTCTGGGTAAGAAGGAAGAGGCAGAACAAATCTCATCCAGTGCCACATGGGACCAGGTCAACTAAGGGGACTGCAGAGATGGTTTCAGGTTTTATATAACTTCTCTCAGAGGAAAGAAAAAAAGGGGGGAAAATGTTTCTGCATTTTAATCAAGACCTTTCAAATTCATTTTATTAATGTTCAGGCACAGATGGGAAATACAAAACGCAAACAGGCTTTGCATGAAAGCATTTTAAGTATGAAAAAAAATTCTCTTTATTTTATTTTTAAAAAGTACAAGTACCCTAACAACTGATTAAAAAATAACCTTCCCCCACTAAAATCCAAAGACACGCAAAAAGCCAAGGGAAACAAAGGGATTACTGTTCAAGCAATATAATTGTACCTTATTAAGTTTAAATAATACCTTACAAACTAACTACCTGCTTCCACTTCTCCCTGTGTCACCTGTTGACCTCTCCTGCCTGGCTTTGGGCAGGACACTGCTGTGAGCCATTGTCCCCAGGAGCCCAGCACCACGGGACACAGGGGCTGGGGCTGCCTCTGGGGCAGCTCACCTGAGTGGCAGAAGGGAACCTTTGTCATAGATTTGAAGGCCATAATTACAGGGATTCTGGCAGTGGTGATTAAGTAGCTGGCATTCACGAAAAGAACACAGAAGCTTTCAGAAACTCCAGGGGTCAGAGGCACAGGCAGAGCTACAGGTGGGGGCCGGGGTGATGAAGAGGAGGTAACAAGGCAGGGAATCAGCAGGCACTGAGGTGAAACGGCAGGGACCCGGCGCCTCGCCACTGCTCCCGCCTCCTCCACACTGCAGAGAGGGGCTGGGAGTGCTCAGGCACCAGGCTGGTGGAGCACCTGCTCCAACATCACCAGCAAAAGGTGGGCAAATGTGTTGAGCTATTAATGGAGAAAAGAGAAATCAATCCATCAGCTGGAATGATTTCTGACAGAAACTTCCAGATGATCAGACCATCTTACTCCACTCAAGCCCTTCTAAAAAGGGATTCTTTCTGGTTTACACTTTACCAAATCCTTTACAACTTATTATTTGAGATACCATAATTTCCTTCAGAATTTCTGCAGAGCTGGGGTTAGAAACATGCATGCCACCTCCTGCATGCTGCTCTATGGATGTGCCCATCTAAACCTCAGTAACTTTAAACGAACATTAGGCCAACTAGTTTTCACATTAACACAAACTCCGTGGTCACAGGACAGAACCAAACAGCTTGAGCTGCCTGAAGGCAAAGTCCTTTGACAAATTCTGCTGTAAAGACGAATTTTGGGATTTGAGCAATGTCCTCATTGATGCCAAATTACTAGTAATAACCCAGTGTCCAAAACTGGGCACCTACAGCCCAGTTCTCACATTTGGATCGCAGATGCAGAGGCCATGTCTGCAGGCCAAAGCACGGGTTTGATTGTACAAATATGACTTTTAGGTCATGGATAGATTACAAAACCTCCTCATGGGGACTCTATGAACAGAAAAGCTTCTTCTTAGCTGAAGTAATTTCAGAACAAAGTATAATTATTTTGCTATTAACTTCCGCTGGTGCAGGAACATCATGAAATATCCCCAAAGCCCACACCTCTAAATGACATTGGTATAATGGTTAAGATCATTAGAGTAACAGTGAATATTAAAGTAGATTCTGTTTATTGAGAGCTACTTCCAGCTACTGGAGAGCTGTGTATTGAGGAGGGCTATTAATTAGCAAAGCACCACACATTAGTATGCACAGAGCAGTTTCACTGTCCTAGTATTTCATTCATCTTGCTATGTCTTTCCCCTTCCCCGGCCTCTCTGAGAGTTACAGGACATCTCAGAGCCCATGGCCACCAGGATACTTTTATCTCAATTCCTACCAGTCCTTGGACTAGCCTTTTATCCCTAGTGCCCATCTGCTCTTTGTGGTGCCTTTGTCTGAGGTGCACACTCCTGGCAGAGATAAGTGAGCAGACAGCCTGAGCAGTGAGAGGACCTGTCTGAGATCGGCAGGTCTGTCAGTACCTGGCTCCAGGCAGCCTTTCCTCTGACAGCTTTATGGCCGATACTAACGAGAATCAATATGAGGGCAAGGGGTTGACAGTTCATTTTCTAAAGAGTGATCCATTGAGGGCCAATCACCAAGCAGTGTTTATCAGCCTTGGGAAGAGACATTTTTCTATAGGGGGAGAAGGGGAGGAATCATCTCAAAGCATCTCGACAGGCTCAATTCTCCAAGGTAGAGACTCATAATTAGAAATCCAATGTATCCTGCTATCAATCCTGCCTTAAATAATAAAGTGATCAATAAAAGCAGAGAGGAGATTAAGTCATCAAGATCAGTGATGCTATTTTCTGTTGCAAAGGCTTTTAATAAAGCTGTCTCTCTGCATCACATTTTCATATGTTCTGCTCTTCTTTCTTCTTGCCAGCATGGAGGCTTTGAGTTGAACACCCACAGAAAGCTATCACAATGCATGTCTACTTAACCAATATTACAATCCTAGCCACTTAACTGCTCTTTAGGACAATTTAAAAAGAGGAAATCAAGAGGAATTCGTGCACATTTACAGCTGATGCCATGAAACTGACCAACAGAGACTGATAAAATGTGCATCCCTCAGATCTCAGGCTTCAGATGCAGTAATGATACAACCAGTTTTATCTCAAAATTACACTAAGGCAAGATCATGCTGATCTTTTCAAATGAGACTGAACACAAAAACGAAGACAGAAGCACTCACACTGTATTTCTGCTACACTGTCCTCCCACTCACAGGCTTGTTCCTGAGCCTGGGTTGAATTTGGGTGAATAAACAAGTACTTGGTAGAAGATGATGGTGCTGCTTTGATGAAATAAATCCAGTCTGCTCCAGATGAAATAGATCCAGTCTGCTGTGTTATTGTATGTGATGTTGAATGACTGTGGCTTCCATTTTACAGTCATATCCACTCACAAAGGAAGGACTAACCCAAAGACTAATACAGATTCATACAGACTAACACAAAAATCACAAGCATAGCAGTCTGATGGCTTAGTTCACAACAGTGCCATTGTTTATTCCTATCAGGAGGCTGTACAAGAAAATTTACTGTACCCATACCCATTAAACTTAACTTCAAATTACACCAACCACAAATCTCTAGCTGCCTTCCTTCTCAATGCCAGTTATTGGAATCAGCTTTGCATTCGAAGGGCAAACAGAACTAGAACTATTGCCATTACATCACATGCTGCTTGGTACTAATGTTGAGAAGATCAAAGCTACATGGGAGAAGACTTGTAATGCAAATGTACTGTTTATAATGCTAATCAAAGAATTTAGCTTTGTTTGGAGGAGACAAAAAGCTCTCCGATGAAAGAGAGAGAGGGAGAGAGAAGCTTAAGTTCTTACCTCCTGCTGATGACAAAGGCTGCAATGAGAATGACCACAAGAACAACACTGCCAGCCACTGAAACAAGAAGCACTGTGGGATTGGTACCATCGCCAATGATGGGGGAAGGAACTGAAAACAGAAAAGGGAGCATTAGTGTCAGACACCCTCAAAAAATCAACCTGGGTAGCACCCAGTGAGCTTTCTGGCTTGTGAAGGCTGTTTAGAGTAGCACTCAAATCTACTTTCAGGCCTTTATTATATAGTCATTTCATAAAATTTTCCAGTAGGGTGCTAATGAGCTGAAGACATGATGTTTGATAATGATTCGGGGAACTTCACTGAGAACAAGGACTCACTTTCCTTCTCCCCTTCAGTGATGCTCAAGAGGGTATAATGGCTAATTTTTTTTGCCTTTTAATTGCTTTCCACACTTCTTTCCTCCTCTTTTCTCTCTCAGTGGGGCCAGATGATTACTCTCCAAGCTGTAAGTTATTTTAATATATCTACTTTCTTCCTGCTGGAATTATTATTTTCAATTGTTAACATCCTGAAGGATGTTGCAACTAACTGGCATGACCTTAACTTGATTTAAGCAGACCTGTATGTCCAAAATAAAATAGGCTTGCTCACGCTGCCTTCCTGTAACCAAAATGCAAACATTTTGGGAAGTAAATTTGCACATTTCCTTGAGCAAAGTAAAAAGCAATCCTGACAACGTAATTCTAACATTCTTTCTTTATATGACTATCTGAGGAAAAGTGCAAGTATGTGTGTGGATGTAGGACACCTAACTAGCAGTCTATGTCAGTAGCCTGCAAAGGAAAGTAACAGGGTTCTATTTTCCTTGAAATAAGATATTCCAGAAATGTGCAAACATGTACATTTATAGAAAAAAAATCTCTCAAGCAGGTTTCCTTATGCGACAGTAAAGTATTGTCATTGCTAAAATCCAGAATATAGTATATGCAAATAGATGCCTTGGGTCAGACTTCAGGGCATCACGAACAGTCATGTGACCACAGAAGAATATTTTCTCAGAACAGACACATTAGAATTCAACCATCCAATGGGAAACTCTCAACACACAGCTCAGTCACATCTTCACTCGTCGCTCGAGGAAAAGCTGAGGAATTCAGTGGGCATGCCATTACCTGTGTTAGTTGTGAACTCAAACGGTCCACTGAAGTCTCCATATCCTGCTGCTGTCCTGGCCCGCACGTGAAACACATATGAAGTCAGGGGGTTCAGGCCTTTGATGTCAGTGTTCCTGGAGGCCGTCTTCACAATGCGGTAGCTGCGCTCGTTTTGGTCCTAACAACGAGAGAACACAGTGGTGACCCAGGGAAAATGCCTTGCTGCGCCATGAACCGTGGAACCACACTTCCTTGCCAAAACTGTCATGATGAAAAAAGATGAGTAACAATGATGGAATTCTCAAAATATGTCCTGAGGGCTCCTGCTGTTGGCCTTGCTCAATACCCCTAGCACTGCGTGATGCATGGAGCTCTGAGCAAGCCAAAAAAGGATGATGAGGCGGTAGATATGCTACTCATATATCACTGATTATTTAAAAAATCACACAATGAAAAACCTTTGGAAAACAGCCAAGTGTTCAAATAGGATCCTCTTGATGAACAAGCACGTTTTACTCACACATGCCGACACTTTCTTTGTCTTCCTAGCAGCCAAAAGTCGTATTAAAAAAAATGATAAAAATATTTTAGGAAAGAAAAGACTTAGAAAATATCTTCCAAAAAATCCAATCTTAAAAATTGTTCTATTTTTGGCTGGGAAGTCCATCAGAAAATGTAATAATTTAGCTTCCCTGCAAATCAGATGGCTTTTTCTGTGGATGTGTTAGGAAAGCAAGTGATTATCTTTATGAAAAATTTAGAAGTATGCCTGTGCATACGAGAGACAGTGCACACAAGCAAGAGCAGGTAATTGTTCATTTTTGCAGAGAACCTTCAAAGAAAATAGCTCTTTCCATAATTCCACACTTGAAAAGTTATTTGAAGGAATAACATCTCCCTCTAACTTGGAAAGTATGAAGAATGTAATTTTCTTTCCTTATTCTCTGCTAAAAGCCAGCCAGTCCACACTATCACTCTAAGCAGAAGCTATTGGCAAACAGATATTATTATTATGACTCTGTTATATACTTCATTATTATACTCTGTCTATGAAGTAAAGCTAATGTCTCACTTCTGCCCAACATTATTGATTCTCATTATAAATATGATTGCTACAAAAGCTCAGTTCCTAGGTAGGAAAAAAGTAACAAAATAAATTTGTACCATACAGCTGGAACAGAGTATGAGTTTTATCCTTTCAAGCAACCATTCAACTGCATGAAATCCTTAATTGGATTTTATTAAACTGAATCTATTTCGTTTCAAATGATGGAATCCTATCTGGAAATAAACTGCAATGGAATGAAGTAAAAAGCTCTGCCCAAGCCCGAAGGAAACTCCTTGCTTGTCCATTTTTGAACAGTACCTTTTCATAGTATTTGACTTCGTACTCCAGGATAACTCCATTTGGCCTGTCAGGTTCCAGCCAAGCCAAAGCAACACTGTGCCTTGTTATCTCTTTAGCCTGGATCAAAGCAATTGGAGAAGGAGCTGCCAGAAGGAA
>VYZS01066150.1:60079-78341 GCA_013400695.1 Neodrepanis coruscans | reverse complement strand
GGTAAGCCCGCACCGCGCTGCTCGGCGAAGCCAGGGCTGCGCCGCGCTGGGACTCTGCATCGGGCCGGAGCCGCACCCCCAGCAGCAGCTCCCGCCGGCACGGAGCGCGCCCGCCGTCCCTGCCACACCGCCGGGGGGGGAAGAAAAGGGCAACCGAAACCCACGCGGGCATGGGGCCAGGCGGCCCTGGAGCGGGAGCAGCCGCCGGGGCCGCCAGCGCAAGGCGAAGCCGCCGTACCAAGGCTCGACCGTTTTTACTTTCGGGTTTTTAACCCCACAACAGTGGGTATCTAAGACCCACAGATTTTGTTGATTTTAGATGGAAGGAGAGCAAACATTTACTGTAGGATGGTGAAGATTCATTGGCAAGCTTTGCATTTGTTGCTCTGCAAAGCCTGGTAACATTTGATGCAAATTCACCCAAAAAATGTTTGGCTCTGATCACGAACTTGATGGTAAAGGGATTATTAGAAAGCAAGGGAAAAGGGTTGGAGAGAAATTTCTTCCACGTACTATTTCCCACTATAGTTGGTAATGTTTAATCATTTTCTGTATAGATTCCAAACCACTATAGGGATTCTTTGTGTTGTGCTGCAGCCAGTTCACGCTTGATATTCAAAAGCTTCACTATTTCTCTAGAGGAGTAGCATTGTGAGTGTATGTTTTGAAAGATGAATATCAAATGCACTCTCCTTATCGCAGATGCAAGGCTCAACAGTACACATTTAACTGCATGTCGCAGATGGTTCCTCATTTTAAAACAAGCAGATGCTGGTTGTGTCTTCTTTCTTCAATACATGCAGTTTGTGGGCTGCCAGCTGATATTGAGATGGATGTTTAGGAAGCTGATATTGATGAAGAAACGTATAATGAAAAAGTGAACTGCAGCACAGCTGCATAGCTGAAATTCTGCAATTTGGATTTTTGTTTTACCTTTACTTAATCAAGCTTTCCAATCAAAACTGCAGCAGAACCGCCAGTTTTCTTTTACATGCACAGCTGGCATCAGTTGCCATCACATACTCAAGTTACAGATGGGTGCACAGTCACTGCAATATCAACACAACTTCAAAAGCAGCTCCCCAACAGTGGACTGTTAAAACACAAATTTCCATACAGAAGTATAAAGGGTTAAAAAGCACACAACCTCTTTAATTCCATCACTCATACGGGTACTCTAGACAAAGAATTTACAAGTATGAATTGTGTTCCCTCAACTGCTGCTATGTTGACTACTTTTATAGTATTTTTATAGTAACCATTATACTGTCAAAAACCTTGGATGCCTTGATTGATTCTAAACAATTCTGAGGACATAAGCCACCTTCAAAATTCACATATTGGAAAAGTGAAGTACAGACTCATTAGCAAGTACAGAATTGCTCAGGAACATCTTTGAACATCTGGCAAAACAGCTAACATGACCCCTGGAAGAGGCAGCTCCTTTAAAAATCATGGCTGACTCAACTTTTATGCTCACAAAGGAAAACCAAATATTTTAAAGAGGTATAAAACTACTGAAACAACATTAAAATATAAAACAAGAATGCGAGGGCAGAACTGGAAAAGCAAGGAGGTAGAGGAAAAAAAACACAGCCAGGAGATAGGGGGATAGTACCAAGAATGCAAAACAAACCTCCTAGCACATTCTGAATGACCACAAAGAGGAAAAGCAGGGAAGACATCCAGAAGAGACAGGAAAGATAACACTGCATACAGTGCCAACCAAATATCCCATCCATCTCCTCATGGGAAGGGGAAATGAAAAAATGTGCCTGCTCTGCTCTAAGATGATCTGTTTTAAGTTTCCTCCATGCAAATTTTACATTAATGACATTTTGATGCCACAGGATTCAGAAGAAAACAAAAAAAAAAAAAAAGTCAAAAGGTACTTCCTTTAAATTGCACTGTTGAGCTATTGCTGTTAACTAGAGCACGATGGCAACTCAGCTCCCCTCCAAACAGGCTCAGCAACGCACAGTCTGAACACTTGCTCAGTGTGCTGCTTCTCCTCAAGGTGTTCATATGCAAGCTCACACCACCTCGTTCCTAATCTCAAAACCAAGTTTTCAAAAACAACTGTCTCAGAAATGGAATCTAGATAAATTTATGCAAGGACAGCTTCTCTGCTTGTCATACTTTTCCCCAACAAACTGTTGCAGGGAAAACTTGTTTTCCAGAGGAATTAGAAGCATGGCAGGTCACAAAACTGCTCCAGGAGAAAAACAGTAATTTAAACAATTCATTGTAATACAAATAGAGTTACCACTATAAACTAAGCCCAACAACCATAACCATCAAGCATACAAACAATACCTATAACAGCACTCTAAGTATAACTAAAGTGTAAAATATATTTCAGCAGTTGCTTCCATCAAATGACAAGTGCAAATCTGCAAACCAGAAACCAACCAGCTACAGAACATCCATGCTGCACTGTTCCTCAGACAGTTCTCATTAAAAAGAAAGTCCCTAATCTTTTTAATCATGATTATCACTTCACATCATGTCATGTAAATACATTTGGCAAATCTACTGGAATCCCCCACTTCAGCTGCAACACTATTGTTCTCGTTACAGGAAGATACTCATCTTTTACAGGCAAAACAAGTTTTTAAAGTAAGCTGGTAATTCAAAAAATGAGCTAGCAGACTGCAACATCATCCCTCCTGATTTAGAATCCTTTCATTCCATAGACATCAACTCTGAGAACTAATTATTATCACTAACGAAAGTCTAGAGCATGTAACAAATTTCTTCTGTGCCTTAAGCACACAGCTAGAGGGGAAAACAAAAAAAGCTTTCTGCTCATTTAAATAAATTCTTAGAAGTAGTTCAAGAAATAAAATAAGGTCACTTAATTCAGCCAAAGGTTATGGTTAAGTCATGTGTGTTAATCACTTAAAAAAGCAAGTCAGACAGTCAACAGTAAAAAAAAGAATTTTTTTGAAGACTAATACACTTTCCATGTAGAACTAAATGACTGCCTACTTAATATGCTTCCTTACAGTTACAATATAAATACCTTCTTTCTTTACATATAGGTTCCATGAAAAACAGCCTTCAGAAAGTCAGTCCTGCCTTTTCTTTTTTCAGGTGGTTTGCTATACTGAGCCACATAGCAAGAAAAGCAGCAGGAGAGGTACATGGTCTCTTGATTTTTACGTTGCTGAACTCAAGACACAGTACCGCATTGCTCTTTTCCCTGCACACTTTCCTTCTTCACAAAAAACTTTTTATTGTGCTTTAACAGAAGGTCAATGGCTATCACTTCTCTACTCCAGCACAATGGTGAATTGAAACAAGAACCCATAGCTGTTTGGACCGACAAAGCAACCAGTATGTCTAAGCCACTAAAGCGATTTGTTCATTAAAGCTACTAATAAAGCAACCTTTTGTTAGTCTATGAAACATCAGAAGCCTCATAGAACGCATTTAACTATGCTTTCTTAAAAATCACCAACTCTGAAGTTCTAAAATCTGTTAACTTCTCTACTTCCTCAAACTGATAACAAAAACACCTCAGCACTGACTTTTTGAAACACAGCAAGTGTGATGCAAACTTTATGCCTATTTACCAATACAGAAGTTTAGGGCTCTTGGTGAAGGGATGCCCCCCAACAAAAGCTCAAATTTATCATATTAATGATTTATGCAAAGTTTCCTGTGCAACACTGACAACCTGTAATAAAGAGGTCAGTACAATAATATGCAACAACAAAATTGCTCAATGGACCCACTCAGTTTGGACTCAAAGACTCATTTGGATTTGACAAAAGAAATTAGAAGAGCTGTAGTAAGAAAAGATCAAAAATGCTGTAAGCACTTGTTTGCATTGCTTCCAATTAAACTAAAGTAAAGTCTGAACCTGATTCCCCCAGTGCTCAGTGTTGCTGTGGGTGTGGGTTTTGTAACTACTCTCAATAACCAGCTCTAATACGACTATGGCCACAAACTTCCTCCAAGCAACATCAGTATTTTTACCTCAGTAACTTTAGCTGCACGGTATCAGCTACCTTGAAAGAATTAAGTCACCTCCCTTACTCACAATTTCTACACTTCCTTCATTAACTCCATTATTCTGTGATTGGAGCCTGGGCCACCAAAAAGGAGGAAAAGAAAAAAAAAAAAAAAGGCAGCTTTTCATCTAGTTACCACCAGCTAGACAGATATTTCCTCTAAACCACTATATTTAGAACCTATGAAAGACAATTCTACCAGCAGTAACATGCAAGTACTGAAGCTGCATAACACATTGACAGAAACAACAAGTAAAAACAGTATCTAAGGGGAAAAAGCGTATGTACTCTGTTACTCATATTTAACAGTTAAACGCCCCTCATCCTAGGGGCAGAAGCAACCTGAAATCATCCTGCTGCTGCCAATTCTCATCTGCTTCTTTACATCCATCATAGCGCAACTACGCAAACTACGGGGTTTTTAATCCCAAACAAAAATAAATAAGGAAGTTTCATCCTTATTACTGCAACTTCTCCAGGACAAGATTCCCATTTGTAATTGTATGGATGGATGTAATTGTATGGATTCCCACCCATACACTGGATGTAGCATTTGAATTCTCAATGAAAGTTCTTGCAACAGAATGACAGTAAAATACTTGTCCTCACTCAGATATTTACAACCAGCCAGTCCTTTGCTATTCAGAAAAAAATAATCTGTATTTATTATAAAATAAACAAGTCTGCTATCTAGAATAGTGATAGCATCCGTCTCTCTACACTGTGACTCTCACTATCAAACCATGAGATTATATCCTCCCTCTGGAATTAAGTACTTATTCTAACAATAACACTTAAATAGCATGTGAAACTTTTCAATTAAACAGTTGTCAAGCAGCCTGATAAAGCACAGAAAAACAACTGATAGCTGAAACAAGAGTCCTACAACAGGTTTTGCAGACTATCTACTGCCAAACAAATAGTTCATTAATGAATAGTCAGGAGGCAAACAAACTACCATTAAACTTCATAGCAAAAACAGACAAGTAATTTTATTGAATTGTAATATTTTAGAAATCTTGTAAGGTTTTCACTTAAAGCTTTTCTTGCACTTTGGAGTCTTTTGCCTACTACTGCACCACTGACACATGCTGGCAAAGAAAATAACAGTACAATAACTATTGCAAAGACATTAATTCTAAAGAAAGTTACACAATACTTTTCTTACATCCTCCTTGAGAGAGAATACACACAACTTCCAAACAGCAATTAAAATTAGAGTAAATATAATGCTTTCCTAATTAAGTTCTGAAGGCACACTTTGCTAATTCTCACTGCCCATAACTGACCAGGTCTATCAACAATTGTACAGTCAAATATAAATTTAGGCTTAAGAAGACTCATACAAGAATAAGGCCTCTAGAACACAATACACTGCCTGATATTTGTGATCAACTGCACTTTTCAGTTTGCTTAACTTCCAAAATTAATCCTCTGCTTCAGTTCAATTCTACTCCTCTCAGGACAAAGTCAACGGAATTTATGTTCCTAAATGACTTAAGTGTACTTGAAAAATCCTGCTCTTCAGAGAGATTAACTTCTTGTTCTTCCAAGTAAATAAATAAAGGCTTGAATTAATGACAAGTTCACAACGAACTTTTTAGATTGCATTATCAATGGAAAACTGAAAATCAGTTCTTTTCTGAGGCAACAAAAGCACATCACTAAGAACTTTGACAGATTCACATTTGTAGCTACCAATGCAGCAAACATTATACAGACACTTAGCTTTCTACAGGCATTCTTACGATCCATTATAAGTGCATACTCCAGTGACTGCAGGGTCAGACATGGATTCATTTATCTTTACCTGTACTCTACAAGAACTAACATGACAGCCTATCACTAGTGGCAACAGAAAATTAACACCGAGTCAAAATGCATCACTATCTTTGGATTTTTCTTCCATTTCAGCAACCAGTTTGATACCAAAATCTTTAAATTAAAAAAGACTATGATTATTATTTAACTTAAATAATTTAAATAATAACTAATATTTTAAACAAAGTAAGTTACATGCCTTTAAACCTCAATAAGACCTCAAGATGTAGCTTACAGAATCTACACTTAGAAATTGATATCCCTATATAGAATCTCAGTTAAATAAATGCTTTAGAGGGGGTAGGAAAAAACAGTAAGGACTGAATTTACTTTAGTTCACAAAACTACTCACACAGGATGATAGTTAAAAAAACAGAAGTTGACAATGCACTATTAACACCACAGACTAAAAGACAACTTCAATTGTAAGAGCTAAATTTTTGTTTGCTCTGCCTGGGTTGCAACAGTTGTAATGCTAACATGGGAAAATTGCTATTTATCATTTCAGATAGATCATAGTGTTTGTTTTTTAATGACCCATATCATCAACAGATTGAAAATTCAGAGTTGCTAAGCTCATGTTCTAAACACATTAAAAGATGACCACACACACTTTGTTCTCCATGCATCCACTTACACATGTTTTTGAGATGGGTCATGTGAATAATTAGGGAACTTCTAGATTCTCAGACACGATTTTCTCTTTTATGACTACCAAACACAGGATACCAAGCTCGAAAGAACACATGCCAGTCTGATCCAAGTCTTCTGATTTAAAACTATTTAATAAACAGAATTTAAACCAAAACATTCCAATTAAAAATATAGAAAAAGTATTTTAATTTTTGGATACTTTTCCCAAAACCGCCAGCTTGATACATTACACTCATGTCACAGGCATCACTCTGTTCACTAAACAGGAAGACCTCTATATGCCCCTTTCCATAGCACATCTCAGTGTTTCTACCATCTGAAGTCTAGATCACCTAGACACAACATTCAAAGTCTAAGAAAGACTATACAAGTTTCTTGGCTGCCATCACTCCACTATACAATTTGGGTGAGTGGAACAGAGCTAACGAACTTAAAGCATTAACAACTCGGTTGCAAAAATAGGATACATTTGCATTTTCTCATTTTATTAGCTGAAATCAGACTTGAATGATCCCACAGGAGCAAGAGAAAAAAAATTATCTATAAATAATAAAAATTTTTATTAACCTCCTACTAAAAATACCTACTATTAGAACGTGAGAAAACACAGTACTTACCTACATTTGAAGAGCCAGTAAATATGATTTAGCATGTTACAAACAAATAAGCCTTTCATGCATCAGCAAGCTAGCTGAAACTATTGTTTAGAGAATACTATTGTACAACATATGCAGGTGGATATCAGAAAATATACACAGCATGGGGTTTCTGGAAAGGAAACTAAGCTTTTTTAGGCTAATAGAATTTTACAGCAACAACAACAGTGAACTAAGGAGAAATTGCTGGAAAAATTACTTTCAAAAAGCCTCCTTCAAAGTTTCAAGAGGCCATTAAGTAAAATTAATATTGGTGTTCAGAGAAAATATTATTTGGCTTTAGATGCCAGCAACAAAGCATCAAAAGAAAAAGCATTAAGTGGTCTGTTAATGTGCAGAAAAGGGTTAAGCAGCAGAACGGTTTTGCCCTAGAACTACATCACATATTCCCTAATGGTCAAAAAAGCAGAAAGTGGCAAAACTCACTCACCTGAAAACTATCAGGGTTAAGACAAGAAAAGGAACCTTAGGAATTCCATGCAGTCTAACCAAGCCAGGTTGGGAAATACATGACAGGCAAAAAGAACAATCGACAAGATATTGCAAGTCAAGGTGAATATTTTACTCACCAGCTTCCTGGATTTTAACAACAAATTCAGAAAGAGAATGTTGGCTCTGGATAGTCCATAGAGGAATAATATTCAGTTAAAAAAAGCGTTAGAATGTGTATTAAATGTTTTGGAGAACATTACAATCGGTACATTACTGACTGAACAGCATTTTAAATAGGCACTTCGTAAATATACAGCACTCCTAAGCAGGTACACAGTGAAAAAATGGTTTGAAACACTAATTAAACTAAAACAGTTACAAAAAAGATGAAATTTGAGAACAGACACCTTAAAGGAGATGCCAAAGGAGATGCCGTTAGAAGGATCGGGTACGTGAACTGTCACAGAGGTGCAAAGTAATACAAATGAAAAGGCAGAGGAGAAAACCCTAAGAACTTTAAGTTCTTAATTAAAATGCCTATATATAAATGAAACAATACATAAATATACATAAGAATATTAAAAATGTATTCAACTAATCTGTGGGGTTAAACCACCACAAATAACATAAAATATTACTATGAAATTCATAACTATACACGACAATATATTTCCATGAAGTAATTGCTCAGATCCCCAAATTTGATTAAAAAAATCACTTAAACTACAAACCAAACATACTTTTTAATAGGATTACATGTTTTATTTAGCAGCATAATAAGATGTAACAAAAATTAAGACTGAACTTGAAGAATTGTGAATTACTTGAAGCTTTATACATGAAACTTTCCAGTGGCACAATACACCTTTCCAAAAAGTGACTGCAAAAAGACAGAAAGAAACAGGTACCTTATAATGAAATACTACTTCTTTTCTGGAGCTGGCTACTAACAGGCAGAGAGAACAGAAGTTACACTCTCGGCTCTACAATAAGTAGAATTCTTGAATATGGACTTTTTTCCCCCCCTTTTCAATAGCAGCCAGCAAGCAAACACACAGCTCTGTAACCATCACAGCACATGCTGCCTTTGGCCCAGCCAGCAAGCCAAAAAAAGTGTAGTAGGTTATATGGGGAGCAGTGTAATGGGCTGCAGGATCCAAACATCCAGTGATAAGGGAGGTCACAGAAGAGGAAAGGACAGTAACAGGTAATGTGCTACTGCAGTGGTGAGATTCAGCAACAGAGGCTATAAATCCACAGGAAACTGGTTTTGTGAGCTCTCTGCTCACAGAACAATTTGTTTCCCTTGTCTTTTACAGATTTGAATACTAAGATCCCTGCTCCATGCAGCTTTGATCACTGTGTTAAATGTAGCTCTACTGAATAAAAGGATTAGTTAGTCCAGATTGGCGCACACATGACTGTGATATGAAGAGAACTCCAGGGAAAAACCTTTGAAGATCAAGTGCATGCTCAATTTAAAGGCTGAATTGGCAATAGTGGCTAAAGGTGTTTTATGTCATGAGTATTGTTTACAGTATAACACATAAGACAATACTTCTTCAGTTCAGTGTAAGGATTATTAACATTTTTAGATTACCTAAAATTGTCTTGCTGTTAAAAAGTGCAATACCATGCACTATTACTATACTAAGTGCAATATTCTCCCGTCACTGAAAAGGCTACAAAGTCAGATGCAGTAACACTCACGTTGGTTCACAGCCATCTGGATTGGAGAAGTAGACTCCACAACCCCAAAAGCCAAGCAGCAGGGGGAACAAGATCAGCCCTTTTAGTTACAGCACATACTCCACACTGGCTTCAGCAGATCATCAAACCACAACTACGAGATTTCAGGGCACAGTTAAGCTGATCTATCCAGTGCCCAAAGGACTCACTGCCACTGTGCATCCCCTGTGCGAACTCTAAAGCACATCCCATGTCACACTGAGCCAACTCAATTGGATTTTTAGTTCTCTTCTCACTTAAATTCAGGGAACTAAAATGGTAGAAAACCAACAGCACAAAATTCATTACCAAGAATCAGGCACTCTCAACCTTGACAAGGTCTGAAATTATGTTATAAAGTAAGGGTAAATGATAAGTTTCTGCTTTTTAATCTTTGCTAGGTCATGCTTAACCTATGCAATCGATTTTGTTCCTAGCACACTGCAGTGTAAACAAACAATAGGAATGAGAAGGACCAAAACGTTAACATTTCTTTTGTGTCACTAAACAAGCTTTTGTTTTTCCAGCCATTCCCAGCACCCTTTTGAAAGGTTCCCACAGCCCGTGTAAACAACCACAAGCTGAGCAGGATGACTGTACATACCTCCTACATAAGCAGGCAGCAACCACAGCATGCAGCTCTCCTAACCAGACAGCCACACATCCACCCCGTGACAGAGGACACCACCCACCCCTACCCTTCAAACAAAAATCCTGCCTGTGCTCCTCAGTCACACTGAGTGTTATCTGGAGGTCCCACCAGGCACAGCCAAACATCAACAACGGCTCAGCTAAAGTCTGACCCTCAGTTATTTCACTATCAGCCACTTCTGTGGCATATCAGGAATTACTTGATTTCAAATTAGTCAAGCATAATGACAACAAAACAATTTGCAGGATTTACCATGGCAATAAGAGATAAAGCTGGGAATACAGCACGAAAGTTGAAATCACTGGACATAGAATCATTGGACAATTTGAGTTGTAAGGGACTTTAAAGGTCATTCCAACCTTCCAACCCCAATTCCAACCCCAGTGCCATGGGCAGGAACACCTGGCATCTATACCAGGTTGTTCAAAGCCCCATTGAACCTGACCATGCAGATGAGATGAAAAAACAGTATGTCCTGAAACAAATGAAATGTAACTATGAATGTCAAAGTTGTTTTGCTACAGCAAGACATGTCTAAGAACTATCCTAGTTTTAGTGTACTCTCAGATATGTAAAACTTTCAAAATTAAGTTAAACATCTGAACAACCCAAGAAACTGTAATTATGGAGTTGTTAACAGAAACACTCGTGTACCAAGTTTGAAAAATGTGAAGTTCAGCCCCCTGTGCATTAGAGCTCACCTAAGATACTCCTGGTAGGACTTATTTCACACTTATTATCACTCCCCTGAAGACACATAATGTCAAAACATACTTAGAATTACTATTGTGTAACTAAGGGGCTCCAAAGCCTGCACGCTGCTCTTGGCATGTTTCACGAACATGAAGCAGCTGTTCAGGCCTGTGTATTGCACAGCTGGGAGTGTGGAGCAGGTGCAGGGCAAAGAAGTCCAACAAGCTAGAGTCAAGTAGTGACTAAGTCTAGCTCCTACCTGGACCACTGAGAGCCCAGTCAGAATCCACCTGCTACCATAGGTAACACAACTAACACACCATGACAGTGGAGGAGTGTAACTGCCCCCTTCTCCTAGAGGCTTGTCATAAGGGTGTGCACCTGCCCCATCCTGGCTACACCGAGGAGTTTTAAACATGGACAAGTTGGGGAAGCACAGTAGGTTTAATCATTGTCTCATTCCATCTTGACTCTTGCAATGAGTAGCAACTTCGGAGAAGAGCAATTTCCAAACATGGTGCTCCAAACAAATAATATTCAAATTCATTTTTGTTGAAATATCCAATATAGCCTGCTATCTAAGCATGTGGAGAAAGAAACGGTGTCAAAAGTTTCCTGGCAAAAAAAAAAAACCACACAACAAAAGAAACAAACCAAAACTACAGCAACTTCGCTATAGCATCATTTAAAGAATGCTGAAGACACCTCAAGATCCGTAAGAACTGTCACTATTGTACTCTGCAGTAAGGAAAAAATGTTACCTGTCACTGCAGTCATCCACCCACTCACAGAAATGCCACAGAATTGAAGGCATACTCATCAGCTCTGGCAACAGCACATGAAAACGCCACAGCAGAATTCAGAAACAAACGTTACAAATAACTTAAAGGTATCTCCAAGATCACAGATTCAGTGTGCTTTTCTACTGCCCTAGAGGGTCTCATGCCTTGAGCATCACTGCATGTGTTGAAACAAAATGACAAAATACAAACAGAGAAAGTCGGCACTCCTGGCAAGTTGCAGGTTTACTGACCACCTGGCTGAGCTCAGGGCCACAGGCAACACAGCTTAGCAAAGACACAGCACTCGCTGAAGCAAAGGTGAGGACATTTTATCTTCAACAGAGATTCAACCCCAGGCCAAGCTATGTGGGGCCACACTTGCCACAAAACATGAGCAACATTTCTTCAGAAAGGCCTGAATCCACAGTTGTAGTTTTGGTTATCCTTATTTAGTGGATATGGCCTTGAACACTGAAGAAAATATTTTTATAAAACCACCCTTATTAGGCAATGGAGAAGTCAAAAAAGCATATACCCACTACTGTCAGGTCTAGCAAAGAAATGCAGATTCTGCAGCTACTGCAATAGCTTGTGAGCAACTTCTCAAGCATGAAGTATGCTACAATGCTGGAAAGACTTGCACTTGCCAGAGAACACACTGAGCAGCTTACCCTCCTAAAAAGGGAAGTTGGGGAAAAGCCTGAAACTCTTTCTTCCCCATTGGCTTATTGTGTTTTGGGTTTGTCAGTCATTTAGTAAGACAACCAGCCTGTCACGAAGCAGCTTCTTCAGTTCCAAAAAACACTGTGACTATTTTCATTCCTACAGATACACACATACATACATACACACATCCTATCCTATAAAGCATTATCACATAAAGGCAGTAATATCCTTTCGCATGCAGTTCTGAAATACAGCAAACTAACTCCTAGTGAGCACAGGCAGATCCTTCATGCTACAGCAGATGTAAACAAAGTGTCACCTTTAAGAAAACATTATAAACTTCATCCTGAAAAGCACATGCTCCTAAGTATTCACAAGCATCTCTGAGAACACAAAGCCAATGTGTGCAGTAAGGACACTATGCCAGTCCAAGAGGGTAGAGTTAAGGCAAATACTGTCAACAACACACACCCAGGGTTTGCAGTTCCTGGTCCTTCTGAAATTCAAAGCAATGGCCACAACCTACAAGAAGACAATGTCACAGCTCAGTAACCCTGACTCTGCATGACCAAATTCAGGAGTACTTTATCAAAATGACCCACCAAAACTTCACGTGCAATCAGCTCTCCCACCACCCTTAAGCTCTTTGATAACGCCAGCAAAGGAAACCTGTATCATTTAAAGGTTTCCTCCCACCTTCTTACCCATCCACAGCAACATTTCTAAAGGAAGAAATGCTGAAGAGGGAGAACAAGCTCAAGCATTGTGCCAAAAGGTTGAGGAACTGGAGAAGGGAACATAGGTAAGAGTACAATGATTATCCCAGAATCATATCAGGTTTTTAATTTTCAAAGAGAGATCCATGTGTAAAGAGAGAGAACAGGAAAAAATGAATTCATTACTACAGTCTGAGATACCGCAGTGCAAGACTTACTGACTGAGGTTTACAAAGAGTACAGAGGAAATTACTGCAACCCTGCCCTAACACCCCACTCTCCACAGCTCCAGCTCCATGAGGCCAGGTCTTACCACAGCACAGGCACACCCCTCAGCTCCACCTCAAGGCAGCCTTCCCGCCTCGGTCAGGAGTGAGATCTTAGGCTTAGAAAGCATGCAGCAGTATGCCCTGCCCTCTGAGCACCTCCCAGCCTGCCCACACTGAAGAGCTCACAGACTTCCCAGTGCCGCTTCTCCATGACATTGACACCACGGAAAGGTTTTCAAGAAAGTATTTGAAAACATCTGCATTTTGGACAATTCAGAATAGTCAGTCTTTAAACAGGAAGCGTTCCTTAACTACCTGAGAGCTGCCCCTCTGCTATGAGCAGCCACCCAGTCTCAGGTCACAAGACAAACTAAATTCACCTAGGCCAGCTCAGCCGTGCAGTAGAAAGCAGTCTTGTGTGACAGACCCACCAGAAACACAGACCAAGCAATTTGGAGAAACACATTACTTTCTCCTCAAAATCCCAATGACCCCTGTCCACATGACATCTATGGCACATCAATATGTTCATCAGTATCATAACAAAGTATTTGGGTTACAAAATCCAAACAGTACTCTCAATCTTTCTTGAGACTCTTAAAAGGAAATTGCTTTTCTTTTTTAAAATCTAAGATGAGGTAAATAGCACTGCAAAATGTATCATACTGGTACAACTAAATTACAGCCAAAACTGAAAACAGCACACACAATTAGAATATCCCATGTTTCTCTGTTTTATGACCCTATTTGTGGCTGGTCAGAAAACTAGACAAATTCTACTAGTTCATAGTACAATGGCCACCACTGATCATGTTGGAGGGATTTAGAATGGGGACAAAAGAGCTGTTTGAGAGCAAATCTTGCTGTTGCAGCTACCTGTGAGCACACATCTGCTGAAACCTTCACATCGGAACTATGCCAGCAAAACAGCACACACCAACACTCCTCATTCTTCAGCACAAAGCAAAGCCAACTGTCTTGGCTCAAGATACAGGCAAAGCTTATCTGAACTAAGCAAGCTCGTTTTGGACAGTATTTCCCACACCTCCTCTTACCAACCAGGTGTGGGTGTTGTATTCTCCAGCTAATGGGAACACCTTCAATTGCCTGAGCAAATGGGAAGAGATACCTCTGGTATGTTAACACATAACATTATAGAACAAATGCATTGCTTCACCCTTGTAAAAATAACTGCAATTGTTTCAGAGAATACTAAGAAAACAAAATATTGGAGAGCTACTGAATAACACAGATGTGTCTATTTCACTAAGATAAGCAGTCTTGAAGAGATGAACATGTATTTTCTGTTACGGTGAGCATGAACAAGACTGAATGCAGTAGTTTCTTTTTACTTTGATATTCCTTACTTTTGAATTACTTGACCTTACAAACTATACATTACACACATTCATTATGTTTCCAAATTCAAATTATTTGGATCAAGCTCTGAAAAGGAATCTGTTATTTCAAACCAAATACGGGGGCTGTGTGGGAAACAAAACCTCATACACAGAGTTTTTAGACTTTTTTAAGAATAAGCTTTGAGAACATGGGTTGAAAAAGGAAGTGCTTACAGACACAAGCTATATCCACAGTACTGACAAAAAACCCCACCCAAGGACCTATTAGAAAACACTCAACAATGCAATGCATGCATTGATACAGGACAAACACTGGTGTAACTGATCAAAACCATCGGGGGAAAGAACTAGGCAGGATTCATAACATCATAATAGATTATTTGTTCCCAATCCCTTCTCCTGCCCAAGAAATGTCCCCTCACAAGAAAGCTGCAAGGCCTCTCACATTCATCACAACAAAAAAAGGTCTTGCATACGCAGAGCTCTTAAAAAAAGAAAAGCAAATGTGTACTTAAGTGAAAGCCTAATCAAGTCATTATGTTTATTTATTGATTCTGGCTGATCAGAGAAAGGGTATAAAAAATAATAATTTTATTATTTCACCAATAATCAATATAAAGTGAAAGATGGAGAACCACCTTTCATTTTCTGTTTAACACCTGATAGGTGAGGAGTAGACAGGGATCAAGTATTCTTCCTCTCTCCTCACACAGGAACAAGAGGATAACCCAAAACAACTGACAACTCATACATTCAAAACAAGCCACTAAGCAGTGAATTGCCCAGTCCTCCCTCAAAACCACCAAACACATTCACCCAAGAGGAAGCCAGTAAGAGTTGCCAAATGCACAGAAATGACACAGCCCTAAAGTACACCCCGATAACAACTGGAAAGGTTTTTCTGTGACAGGGACTTGTAAGCACATAGTGCTGCCCACAATCTTTCACAGACATCCACTGCTGACCACTGAGAGGCATAGGATACTGACTGAACTGACCTTGCTTGATTTAGCCAGAACAGCCTGTGCAGCGGCCAGTGGCTATAGCACCCCAAAACAAGATCAAGAAGTTTGTGGACAATAAGTTAACTCCCATGAATGTGTGGTTCCAGGTCCTTATCGGACAATTAGTTAAAATCTTAGTCTCTTATGACAGCAAAGGCTTCTCAATCTTAGACTATCATAATGTCCACAGAAGTAATATGATAAACAGATTTGTCTATCCTGTGAATATACAGAGCATTTCAGAACAGAACCATCCATCAGTTTCCACAAATAAACAAAGACCAATACTTTTCATGGAAGAGCATTTCCAAGAGCAATTACATGTAATCTTCATTGTCTCCTTCCAGAATTACCTGAAACACAGTCCACATACGAGAAGGCTGAAGCCGCTTTACATTTGAAATAAAAGACATAAAGACCCTCTCTGCAATGTACATATAGTTAACTGACAGTTAATAAGCATGTGTTCTTCAGAAAAAGATCCAGAAGATTAAACATGTTCATTTAATATAACCCGAATTCAAAAAATGTTGACCAGAAGAAGCTTATCTTTACTCATTCAGAGACAAATTTCACTGAAGTAATTAACAAAACTTTTGCAAAGTACCACATGCGTTCATAATGAGGGGAAGTAAAGTTAATTTGCCAGTATAAGAGTCTAAAGATAAAAAAGATTTCTTCCCTAAACTCAAAACCTACTCACTATAGAAGCTTTTCTAACAGTTCTAACTCAAATGAAAATCCTATACTGTCTGATAAACATTTTTGTCTCCAAACAGACACTGCTGTACCAGTAAATTATTTGGCTTGAACAAACGAACCACATAGATTAGATCTAAAATGCAGTAGGGGGAAAACTTAAACCTTGACAAAAATCATTTTAAAAACATGAAGTGATATACCTTTTTGAGACATTTACGAGTCTGAAACATGAAGGACAACATGTTATTGCCATCAAGAGACAGAGCCACGCTGCCATTAACAACCATATGAAGATGATGGAGTGGGAAAGGGCGGATTTAAGACTGGGACCAGGACGTGACATAAAAGCAAGTGTAATTACCACAAGAAAAAAAAAGGACATAGTGCCTTTTGCCTCCTGTAGATGTTAAATACACCAAATAATTGACCACCTTCTTAACTATGGCCTGAAGAGAATGTACCTTCCTTTCCTGACCTCCAAGTTCTGGGGTCAACAAAAGCTAAGAGTGAACTAAGTGGAGAGTTCAGCTTTTTTATCCCGCTGTTTTTAAAACAGCAACGTCAGGGAGCTTAAAATAAGAAGATCCACTTTTTTTTACTCCTAAATATCTTCTTACCTGTCCAAATATTTGGTCTCAAAAAGAAATTGTGCAACATCAGGTGCCCTGCCTACCTTTAAGCTTCCTACTGATGTCTAGGTTTTCCCCTGAGTTTTTAAAGGCGGTCTCTTTCTCAGTGGAACAGACAAATAAACAGCTGGGAAACAGACAAAAAGTACTCCCAAACAAACAAAACCAAAGCACAAACCAACCAAAGCACAAAGCAAGCACCCACTGCTGGAATTCTGAAGTACGGCCTTCTCTTCACACTCAAGCAATTTAGAGCTCCAGCTAGACTAAATTTCTGATACTTTTTATTTTCCTTTGCTTTCAATTGCATCTGGTAAAGAAAACTCAGGAGAGCAGGTCCCTAGCAACCGACCTGCAGCATGTTCACAAGAGTATCCTCTTCTTTTAATGAAGACCCAGACAAATCCTACAACCTTTCCCTTCAAAGTCTTTCTAGGCTCCTTCCAGTAAGATGTGCAGGGGACTCATGCAGAGAAGAGTTTTCACACAGTTACAGTTTCTGGATCCCTGTCCCTGAACGCTGTCTCATCAAATAAACGACATTCAACCTACACTCTTCACATTTTAGTACATTCTCTTCATATGTAACAAATCGCTGTATAAATTTTAGCACACGAATATTACAGTTTAACACTGACACACATAAATGTTTCTTCCCCGACCGACTACTGTGGTGTCCTTTTGTTCAGTTAAGAGCAAGTTAAGATACTCTATTAAAACATTTTAAGTGTAGATACAGTTTTTGCTCAGAGGGAAATCGTGCACCCGGCAGAAATGCTAAAAAGCAAAGCAAAACTCCAGCAAACAGTTCCATTCCCAAAGGAGACCCTTCGTTATCCAGTCTCAGAGTAAAGTCTGGAGTGAGAGCAACAGCACTTGCTCCGTGCTTCGTGAAGCAGCAACTACTCCGATAAACAGGAAGAGCCAACGCTACTTCTGGCTTTTAAAACGCATTTTAAAAAGCTTTATGTGAAAAAGCAACTCCTTAATAGCGTTTTTCCTCGACAAGAAGAGCTGCATTTTCCACCCAAGTGTTATGCAAATGAGCGGGCAGGAGGCAGCCGCGGGTCTGTTAGGAGCCACTCAACCCTTCAGAGGAAAAAAAGGAAAATGGGGGACCGTGAGAGTGGGGGGGATGTTTGCAACCCTCGGGGCTCACAGCACCGCGGCCGTGCGCTCCGCTCCCAGCCCTGCACAACTTTCCGCCCCGGCAGTTCCGCTCTACTCCCCGGGCGGGGACGGGACGGAACGCAGGGGTCCGAGCCCTCCCGTCGACCGCCGCCTTTGTTCGCGGGGGCCGCCGCTCCCGGCGGGCACAAAGCGGGCGGCAGAACTTGCGGAGACCTCGGCTCTCCCCGGGGGCCGCGGCGGAGTCCCCACCCCCGCCCCTCCCGTCTCCCGGGCGGGCGGGAGCGGCTCGGGGACCGCGGCGCACCAGACCGTGCACGGCCGGCAACGTGAGCCGCATGGGAAGCGGC